>OX101785.1:42146370-42294646 GCA_944452715.1 Ophion slaviceki | reverse complement strand
GAGGACAGAGAGACAGAGAGACAGAGAGACAGAGAGACAGAGAGACAGAGAGAGACAGAGAGACAGAGAGACAGAGAGACAGAGAGACAGAGAGACAGAGAGACAGAGAGACAGAGAGACAGAGAGACAGAGAGACAGAGAGACAGAGAGACAGAGAGACAGAGAGACAGAGAGACAGAGAGACAGAGAGACAGAGAGACAGAGAGACAGAGAGACAGAGAGACAGAGAGACAGAGAGACAGAGACAGAGACAGAGACAGAGACAGAGAGAGAGAGAGAGAGAGAGAGAGCGCACTTGTTTCATGTATGTCCATAGCATCAACCGGATTATGTTACTGATATTAGATGAATTCGAAACGTCGCGTTAGCGGCTGCGTCCTTTGATCAACGCAACATCCGTTTACTCTGAATTGTTTATATTTTGGAGCACAGAGAAAGAATGAGATAGATGACAGAGAAACGAGAAAAAATATTACAAATGCGCACACGTTGTACCATCAACCAGATTTACCGCATCCATTATGATACCGCGGTACCGCGAAAGGGCTGTGTCTTTTTTGTTCCAATAGACCGTTGACGCAGACAAAATTTACAATTAAACGACAGAAGAAAAATAATTCATCTCAGATCCTTAAATGGCGAAATTTGCAGTAATACATTTAGCTAATCGAATGCAAAAAATAAAAATTTAAGAGAATGGCATGCATTTACACTAAAACTTTTTTTAAATAATTCAGAATGTTGTTGAGTTTTATTTTAAAGTTTATTTCACATTATGGTTGATTATTAATAACATTTATGCCGGGTATGAAAGGGAAGTCTTGTTTGACGGACCTTCATTGCAATTCTCAGTCGTGTATAAAAGGAACGCTTAAAAAATTATTGTAATATGATATCAGAGAGAGAGCGACAGAAATATTTCCGAGAAAAAGACAATAACCAATATGCGGTTCTTCGAAAGTTAACTTGATCCTTAAGAACTTTCGAGAGCATATCTTATTTACAGGGATAGGGATTATAGTATAAAAGCATCGGTATTTCGAGAACGCTCCATCAGTCGAATTTCAGCGATCGATGTATAATCAACACAAGCGACGAGAATTAAAAGTACGCGTCGAATTATTGCTGAAAAGAATTGAAGAAGACATCTGATTCAATCGAAGAGTGAAATTGATTCTCTTTCAAAAACCCTGTACCACCTGCAATTGTCACAACGACAAAAATTATGTATATGTCAAAAATCAACAAAATTGGACGCCTAGATGCCTTCCTATCGACGAAAAAATTCATGGACTTGGAGCCGGGAAAAACATATCAAGTCACCGAAATGAAGACTGTCACCACCATGTACGGTCCTAAAGTCACCGCAGTTTCAAATGAAGAATTTTCCGTATTTCTGCCGAGGAGGATCGTCAAATTGTTGCGAAACGATCTGCAACAATTTCAACAGATGTGACAAGGATCTGCAGAGAATCATCTTTACATACGTTACATCGGCGGAAAATTTAACCAATGTGAATTTTCTTATGGTAACAAATTTTTTTGTTAACAGTCGAAGAAAAAATGTATAAGTTTTTAAAACATAAGTTTCAAGCAATTAAAGATTTTTTAATTCAGTTTATTCTTTCTTCTTTAGATGGCATCCCCCTGCTGATTTAATGATTAATTTTGAAAAAAAAAATTATTTTTCAATTTCAAACCATGCTGTCAAATAAACTTTAAAATAAATTCCAAATATTTTGAATGATTTATAAAATGGTTTTATTTTTATTTTTAACCATGCTGTCAAATAAACTTTAAAATAAAATTCAAAATATTTGGAATGATTTATAAAAATGCTTTTTAAAAAGTTCAAAAAGTATGCCAAGTGATGAAAAACCCCCTCCATCATCCATTGTTCATGCAAGCGGCATGATAGGTGGGCGCTCAAAACAAAAAAAAATTATTAAAGGTAGGGTACGTTGTAAAACGATATACGAATAATCCGAAGGATTTCTTTATCTGTGTCCAGTGGCACTGGCTTGTAGGTGACAAACAGCTGTATGATGCCGAGGTTCGCCATGAATCTCTTATCGGAAGTAACCGAATACGAAGAGAGAAAAAAATATAGGTTGCATATTTCTCAAGGTTGTATCATTACCAAGTGTCTCTCACCACGCAATCTTTTGTTGCACTCCGCAATAATTCGAACGTCATCGCTCTTTTTCGGAACTCCATAGATGAATGTTGCAAGTCACCCAATACTCCCGGCCATGGCGAAGAGACAAAAAAATAACCGAAAAGGGTATGCATGTAGATCAAAGATCGCCGCAGCTTTACTTGCTGAGCGTCTGATCATCTACAACTCAACCTTTTGTTGCAAGACGCATCTCGGTCCTGCGTTCAAATGAGTTTAAAAACATTTTATAAATGATTCAAAATATTTTGCAATTTTATTTTGGAATTTATTTGACAGCAGGGTCTTAAAAATAATTTTTTTTTCCAAATTCTTAAAAAAATATGTTATCTCAAAGTTTATTAGACGGCATGGTTTAAAATTTAAAGAAATAAATATATTTTGAATTTTATTTTAAAGTTTATATGACGGGATGCCTTAAAATTTCAAATAAAAATATTGTAAAAATCATTCAAAATTCTTATAATTTTATTTTAAAGTTCATTTAATAGCGTGTTCTACTAAAAAACAAGTTGGCGAAAATCGTCCTGATTTTTAATTTTTTACTACAATCAAGAACAGACGAGCTCCCCATATATACGCATGATTGTAGCATACGTGCCGCCGTTGTAGTGCGGAGCATGCACGAAAGAGGAAATAACCACTGTTCTTATCCGTGCAGTCCTGCAGCATCAGGAAACTGGCGGTGTCATCTCAGGCTCCCTCGTAGGACTTGAGGCAATTCTGTACATGCGCGAGCGTGGAGAGTAGGAGAGTACCTGAGATAATTTGTACGGATATGTTTTTCTACTACATATTTATGTCGAATGTATTTTATGTTTCAGTGTTCATTCGCTGTACGGATGATGTTCCCAGAACATTACACAATCGTCATACTTGTTCTAACATCAACGTAGTCAGCTTTAGTCAAATACGGCGATAATTCGATTGATAGCGAGCGTCGAACCTCTTCAAAATTTTAAAATATTTTAAAATATTATGTTCGGCTTCGAATGTTTTTAATCATAATAAAATTAAATCTGTTTCGCTAGCGACGCTCAGTCGGAGCGGACGGCGGCGCACGCTTAGGGTAGGTCGACGGAATGAAGTGGTTGACACGGAGAATTCTCTATTTCTATTTCGATTTATTCATCATACAGCTTTGTCCGCCGAGTTGTTATTGTAATCCGCAGGTGGGGCGTTTGGGGACTCGCTCCAAAGGAGTGACGGCAGAGTTCTGGTCCGTCTTATGCCCGGCAGGAGGGCGAGAGGTGGGGTTGTCGCTCTATCCTCGGCCGAGAGGACCTTTGATGATGGTGGCGGGCTCGGAGGTTCCCACTCGCTGCCCGACGATGGTAGTGATCCTTGCTCGATCAGCGATGGTCGGGTAGTCTCGGCGGTCTGGGTGCCTCTGTGGACTCGTGGGCACCGATGCGTCTGCGTTCCCACCGTACTTTTCGGAGAGGCTGGTAGGGGGGAGAGCAGTGTTGGCCCCGCGTCTGTCCAGCGAGGGGACGTGTAACGTCGCACCCTGACGTCCCAGGTGGCGAGAGAACCGCGTGGCAGTCGAGTGAGGAATCCCCGCTGAGTTGAGAGTCCCTCCTTCAGAGGGATGAGCTTCCACGGTATTTCGCTCGAAAATAGCTCCTCCTGCGGGTTGCGCTTGTATTTTAACTGCCGCATAGGTATGCGGGCAGCGAGAAATATGCGAGGACAGTGGCAAAAGTATCTTGCCGAGAGCTCTGAGCGTGGTAGTAATACCCGTGCTCTAGCCCGTCTGTCGCTGCTCTTCGGGGTCCCGCGGTGCTCCTTATATTCCCGATCGTGTCGGGCTCCGGTTACGCGAGACTCACGCGCGCTCTCCCTCTGTGCGCTCGCGGCGGCACTAGCGGCCGTACGAGCGTCGCGCGCGGGAGGTGTCGGGCAGGCGGCCTAGTTCTAGGCGCCCGGGAGTGGGGGGCTCGAGCGGTTCTCTGGCGGCCGTGTCTCGCTCATTCCGCCCGCCTTATCACGTGCTCGTGATAATTCCAGACTTTCCAGTGGATTTTAGTAATGCGGGCTAGAGGCCATCTGGACGGTGGAGTGTTCTCGTCTCTCAAGAGACAAAGCCGTCCTATTGTAAACTCATTTGTATTGTGCTGCCATTTAGCTCGTGGGGTGAGACTGTGGACGTATTCCCTTGACCAGCGGGCCCGATAATGATCTCTCATTTTATTGAGCTGTTGCCATTGCGTAAGTCTCGATGGTGATGTCTCCAGGAGTGAAGGTTCAGGGATGGCGTTGAGAGCCGTACCGATGAGAAAGTGCCCTGGGGTTAACGCGCTGATATCAGTGGGATCCTCGGTTAAGGCCTAAGGCCACTGTAACGGTCCAAAAAAAAAGGTTTTTTCACGAATTTTTTGCTTCCAAAATTGAAGGTAATTGAAAAAAACTTTTAAGCGTGTTATCGGGCATACATTAAACTTTATTATCAAATTTTTTTATAGCAAAAAAAAACAAAATGGCGGTTCCACAGCTATCTTCCCGGGGCATGTTTTGCTTGCAGGGCTCCGCGGCACGCAGCACCACTGGTGCACTTTTGAATCTAGAACAAAAAAAAAAAACCATCAATCTAGAGGGTTATAGCTAGAGAATGTCGATCGGATTTTAAAAAGTATCAATTTTTGTGGATTTGGCGTGCGTTTGAAAAAAAAAATTGATTTTTGACGAAAAAAACGTCTAGTTTTTTGTTAATAAAAAATCAATAAATAAAGTTATTGAAAATCCCGATCGACATTCTCAAGATAATGTTAATGTTCACATCTGGTCAAAATTTCAAGTAAAAAAAATGAAAATTGTTCGAGTGATGCTGCGTGCTATTTTGAAAAACCGTATTTCGAGAAAAACGCGTTTAAAGTTTTGCGAATAGTTTTTTATTGGAAAAAATAAAAAAAAGAAGGTAAAAAAAAATTTACCGTTAGTCTGCAATCCCAGCACCATACATTTGTCCTTCGATGGCCAAATTTTCGTCTGGCAAAATTTACAGTGGCCTTACCCCTTAATGCGCTCAGGGGGCGTGAGTTGAGGCATGCCTCAACCTGCGCGAGCACAGTCGACATCTCCTCAAAAGTGAGGGTAGCTTCCCCGATGACTCTTCGCAGATGATATTTAGTTGATTTTACGGCTGCTTCCCACAGGCCTCCAAAGTGTGGTGCGGCAGGTGGGTTGAATCGCCAAGCTATTCCCTGGTTTGTTGTTTCGCGCCTGATAGCAGCGAATTCTTTGCTGCTGGCGGCGAACATTTTTCGCAGCTCGGAATCAGCGCCGACAAAGGTAGTTCCTCTGTCACTGTAGAGTTCAGTGCACAACCCACGACGAGAGACCAGACGCTGTAAAGCTGCAAGGAAGGCCCTTGCAGAGTAGTCCGATGCTACGTCGAGATGCACTGCCTTGGTCACCATGCAGATGAAGATGACCAAGAAGGCCTTAGTTGCCCTGTGCCCTCTCCCTGGGGAAGTTCTTATGAACACAGGCCTGGTGCGTACCGGTGGTAGATCTGCCATGAATTGATGGGATGGCGCCGCCCGCCATCGCGCGCACGTGACGCATTTGTGGAGACACTGTTTGACGCGTCGTCGTCCTCCTGGTATCCAGAAGCGTTGGCGCAAGCTGTTCAAGGTGAGCTGAGTTCCGCCGTGCAGTGTCGCTCGGTGAGTTTTATTGATGAGTAGCTCCGTGAGTTTCGATTCTGCTGGAAGTATTATTGGGTGCTTTTCATCCCAAGATAGGAGGGAGTGCTTTAGCCTTCCTCCTACTCGCAGGATGTCTTCCTTGTCCAGGAAGGGCGCTAGCTGCGCTAATGACCCCTTAATACGGCTCACCCCGTTGGCTCGTATATCCTTTATTGCTGCGGAGAAGTGGATGGCCTGAATCTGCTTCACCCAGACGAGTTCGGCGTTTCGCAGGTCTTTGGGAAGCAGTTCTTGGTTTCTAGGTCGCGCGGCTGATCTCCATCGTTTACACCAGGCGGTGACTCGCAATAGTGTGTTGTAGTTTGAGAACCTCGTCAGCGCCTCGGGTTCGAGGAATGGGCCCTGGACGGTAGCCATCTGAATGGTTACCCGGGCTTCCGGCAATTCTAGAGGCAGGCGAGGTTGTGGGGGTTCATTATTGCTTGGACCCCTTCTCGCAAGAAAGGGTGGTCCACACCACCATAACTCGTGTTTCAGAAGTTGCTTTGGCGTTAGCCCTCTCGAAGCGCAGTCCGCGGGATTCAATGGCCCGGGGATATGTTTCCAGCTGCCTCCTGGCATTAGCTGCTGTATTTCGGCTACGCGGTTCGCAACGTAGGTTTTCCACTTGCAGGGGTGCCCTTGAATCCACCCCAGAGTTACGGTTGAATCGGACCAAAGGGTGATCTTCGTTTGATGGATTCCCAAGATTCTTGCAACTTGATGGGTGAGTGAAGCAAGCAAATGAGCTGCACATAGCTCAAGCCGTGGTAGTGAGACGCGCTTGAGTGGGGCTACTCGGGTTTTAGCCGTTATCAAGGATATGTATGGATCCTGTTCATTTTTGATTGCTCTTAGGTAGAGGACCGCAGCGTAGGCGCGTTCTGAGGCATCGGCGAACCCATGAAGTTCTACCGTATTTCCCTGTTCCATTCTTAACCAGCGCGGGATTTTAATGTCCTGGATTAGGTGCCATTCGTCATTAAACGAGTTCCATTCTTTTGCTACTGAAGGGGGCAATTGGTCATCCCATTGAGCGCTGATTTGCCAACAGGTTTGAATGAAGATCTTCGCTTTCACGATGATAGGTGCCAGCCACCCTAGAGGGTCGAAAAGTCGTGCCGCTTGTGAAAGTATAGTTCTTTTTGTTGTTTTGTTGCTGGTTATGGCGTGAACCTTGAAGCTGAAAGCGTCGTGTTCTGATTTCCACAACAGTCCCAAAGTGGCGTCGGTAGAGTCCGTTGCCGCCCACGAGTGAAATGCATGAGGAGCCTTGTCTTCGTCCGGAACGTTCCGCAAGATTTCTGGGCAGTTAGACGCCCACTTCTTGGCTGCGAAGCCGCCCGCCATGCAGATTTGTTGGATCTTCTTTTGAATTGCCTTGGCTTCGGTTTCGTTTGGAGCCCCAACTAAAATGTCATCCATATAGGTGTTTTCTTGTAAAGCCTTTGCTCCTAATGGGAATTTGCTTCCTTTATCTGATGCCAATTGAAGGAGGGTACGAATGGCCAGGAATGGTGCGCATGCTAACCCATAGGTGAGGGTGTTCAACCGGTAAGTTTGCATTGGTTTTTGGGGGTCTTCTCGCCACAAGATTCTTTGTAGATTTCGTTGATCCGGGTGAACCCAGATTTGCCGATACATTTTTTCGATGTCCGCTGTTATTACTTTTGGATGGGTTCGCCATCGCAACAGCACATCTGCCAATGCTGGGAGTAGGTTCCTTCCCGGCATTAAGTAGTCGTTTAGGGCGTATCCTGATGGGGTTCGCCATGAGCCGTTAAAAACGACTCGCAGGGGTGTTGACGAGCTTGAGGTGCGTAAAACCCCGTGGTGAGGAAGGTAACAAATTTGACCCTTTTGGTCCTGGTCGCTGACTGGCTCCATATGTCCCATCTCCAGGTAAGTTTTTAGGAATTGGTTGTATAACTCTCTGAGCTCCTCGCAAATCAGCTCATCTCCTGACAAGGGCAAGGGATGGCTAGCTCCTTCCTCCTGTTCCCAGAACTTTCTGACGGCCGCAGAAAGGTCCTCGATTACGGAACACTGCTGAGAGGTTGAGGGGCCATGCGAGGCCCTTTTTTCCATGCTTCCCAACAAGATCCAGCCGAAGGAGGTTTCTTGCGCTATCGGCTGATTTTTGCTTCCCTTGCGTAAGCCGGACTGGATGATCGTGGCATAGACGTCAGCTCCTAGCAGTAGATCTACTGGGTCAGGAGCTTGGAACTGTGGGTCAGCTAAGGGGATTCCCTTGGTGTGATCCCATTGGCGTTTTGCTGTGGCAAGGCAGCAGGAATAGACGGTGAGGCGTGGGAGAATTAATGCTTCTGTCTCGAGACGCTCCCCCGTCTGTTGTGATTGAAGGTTCAGTGTTACGCGTCCTTTTGCGTGACTTGTTTTGACGTCTCCTACTCCGCAAATTGCCATTGTTGTCCATCTCCGTTTCAATTGGAGTTGTTGCGCAAGTCTTTCTGTTATCAGACTGACTTCTGAGCCCGGGTCGATTAGCGCTCGGGCCTTGCAAGGATTCCCATATGGGTCTAAAACGTGTACTCGCGCTGTTGCGAGTAAGACGGCTAGCGTCTTATGTATGGCGAGATTGCTGCTCACTCGGGTGGATGCTTGATGCAGTGTAGAGTTGTGTTTTTCCGAGCAGGTGGAGCAGACCTTCTGAGATTTACATTCAGTTGCTGAGTGTCTTCCCAGGCAGTTGTGGCAGATTTTTAATTGTTCGACTGTTTTTAGTCGCTGCTCTGGCGTTTTTGCCTTATATTGTTCGCATCCCATTATGAAATGAGCCCCATTGCAGAGGCTACATCCTTTTGAATATGAATTTCGTTGCTGGGTTGTCAGCGTGCGCGAGCGCTGCCGCTCGACTGGTGTTGCAGTGCCGTTTCCTGGCCGTTGTGATTGTATCGCTTCTAACATCTGTGTTCGATGCTCCAGGAAGGTTAACAGCTCTGCGTATGTAGGAGGATTGGGAGTTTTGTTGCTGGTCTCCTCCCAGTCGCGGCGAGTCCGGTTGTCGAACAGCTCCACGATGAGGAATAGGAAGAGGTCCTCGGTTTTCCCAATCGGTCTTTTTAGACCTTCCAAGGTGTTTACTGTTGTCGTAACGCTGTGGAAGATTTTCTTCAATTCTTCTGCCGATTCTCCTTTCATTTTCGGAAGGGTGGTAAATTTTGCGAAACATGATCTCACTAGTAGGCGTTTATTATCATAAAGGCCCGTCAGAGCCTCCCATGCTCTGTTGTAATTTTCCCCCGTTGTCGATAGGTTGTTGATTACGGCTTTCGCGTTTCGGCGAAGGCTGTTCTTCAGGTAATGAAGTTTTTCTACTTCAGTCAACCGCGTGTCTTGGTTGACCATTGATTCAAATAGGTCTTTGAATGAGGGCCAGTCGCAGTAGTCTCCGGAAAACGAAGCCAGTTGAATGCGCGGTAACAGTGTGTGTCCTTGTGTTGTATTTTCGGATCTCATAGTCAGCTGTTCGGTTGGTCGGGCCAGCTCAGCCTGTCGGTCGAGCAGCGTGCTGCGCTGGAAGAAATAAGTTTCTTCCATCGTGCAGTAGAAATCCTTCTGGAAATATTCGTGCTGACGTAGCTGCGTGGCATATTCCGAGGTAAGGACATCGTGGTTAGCTTCGAATTTTTCCCAGTATTTCTCCAGCGTAGATAGGCGCGTCTTTACAGCTCCCTCGGTGATGTTTGCTTGGCCAAGCTTCCGCAAGTTGTCGACCATCCGAGCTACTCTTCCATGTAGCTCGGCCTGGCTTTGGATCAGAGAATCGAACGAGTAGACCATGTTGGATTCTGTGGCTCAAGAAGGAGGTGTCTCCTTATATCCGGCTCGAAGGACCAATGTTTCGCTAGCGACGCTCAGTCGGAGCGGACGGCGGCGCACGCTTAGGGTAGGTCGACGGAATGAAGTGGTTGACACGGAGAATTCTCTATTTCTATTTCGATTTATTCATCATACAGCTTTGTCCGCCGAGTTGTTATTGTAATCCGCAGGTGGGGCGTTTGGGGACTCGCTCCAAAGGAGTGACGGCAAAGTTCTGGTCCGTCTTATGCCCGGCAGGAGGGCGAGAGGTGGGGTTTTCGCTCTATCCTCGGCCGAGAGGACCTTTGATGATGGTGGCGGGCTCGGAGGTTCCCACTCGCTGCCCGACGATGGTAGTGATCCTTGCTCGATCAGCGATGGTCGGGTAGTCTCGGAGGTCTGGGTGCCTCTGTGGACTCGTGGGCACCGATGCGTCTGCGTTCCCACCGTACTTTTCGGAGAGGCTGGTAGGGGGGAGAGCAGTGTTGGCCCCGCGTCTGTCCAGCGAGGGGACGTGTAACGTCGCACCCTAACGTCCCAGGTGGCGAGAGAACCGCGTGGCGGTCGAGTGAGGAATCCCCGCTGAGTTGAGAGTCCCTCCTTCAGAGGGATGAGCTTCCACGGTATTTCGCTCGAAGATAGCTCCTCCTGCGGGTTGCGCTTGTATTTTAACTGCCGCATAGGTATGCGGGCAGCGAGAAATATGCGAGGACAGTGGCAAAAGTATCTTGCCGAGAGCTCTGAGCGTGGTAGTAATACCCGTGCTCTAACCCGTCTGTCGCTGCTCTTCGGGGTCCCGCGGTGCTCCTTATATTCCCGATCGTGTCGGGCTCCGGTTACGCGAGACTCACGCGCGCTCTCCCTCTGTGCGCTCGCGGCGGCACTAGCGGCCGTACGAGCGTCGCGCGCGGTAGGTGTCGGGCAGGCGGCCTAGTTCTAGGCGCCCGGGAGTGGGGGGCTCGAGCGGTTCTCTGGCGGCCGTGTCTCGCTCAAACACATATACCGCAAATATAGTCGATCATCATGTGGGACAGGGTATGCCAAAGTATAAGCTAGCTAGAAAAAACACCCAATTGGATTATATTTATTGGGATAATCCAAACGAGCTAGTGGATCGTCTTTGCTTACTTCTGGCATCACAAGGAGCCGGAAATTCATCACATGCGAATGAAATTATATCGATTATCGAGGAATTGCGTGAAACTGAAATCATTTATTAACTCGACATCGGGGAATTTACGCATTCTCATCATGAGTGTCGATGTGTTTGGACGTCATTCAAGTAGGAGTGTACTCCACCGTAAGCAAGATCCTCCATGTCGACCAGGGATTGGCTTTAGAATTACCGCAGATGGTCATTACGACTTGGGGCAGAAACGATTGTGTAACATTGCAAATCCGGAAGGAGAAGATGACGCCGTCACTCTAAGTGCGTTACAAAAGAAATCCCGAACTATCATTAAGAACATATGCAATGAAATGAATGAGAATAGTCAGTTGTTGGTTAATGGACTTGAAGCTACGATACGAGACATTGCGAGGACATTCGAGGCCGATGTCAAAACTCTACAAGATTTGGTGATTCGTAATTCAAACGTCATTGCTGAATTGGATGCACGACTGAGTGGACTGGAAAATGAACGAAAAAAGGGGCGCTCTCGTGCTGGAGCTACATAAGCCTGCTCGACGAAACTATCCGCGTCGACATGTGGACATCCGTGGCTTGGACGAAACCTGGCAAGCTGATCTCGTCGATATGTCATCATACGCTCGTCAAAACTCCAACCACAAATTTCTCCTCACCGTCATCGATACCTTCTCGAAATTCGCCTGGGCCGTGCCAATGCTAAGTAAGAATGGCAAAGATGCAGCAGCAGCAACGAAGTCGATCCTCGTTAAGGGGCCCATACCACAGAACTTACACGTTGATCGGGGAAAATAATTTTACAATTGTGACTTTAAAGCCATCATGAAAAAGTACAATATTCACATGTTTTCAACATATAGCAACTTGAAGGCATCCATTTGCGAGCGTTTCAATCGTACATTGAAGAACAAGATGTGGATGCAATTTAGTCTTCGTGGTAATTATAAGTGGATCGATATTCTTGATAATCTAATTGCCGAGTACAACGATTCTGTACACCGCACCATTAAGATGAAACCGAGAAATGTGAACGCGGAAAATGAGAAGTAATTGCAGCAGATTTTCAATAAGCCTCCAATGAAAAGATCGCCGAAATTCACCGTTGGTGATAAAGTGCGAATCAGCAAATTTAAGACTGTTTTCGAAAAGGGTTACACCCCAAACTGGACAACGGAAATATTTACAATCTATCGTGTGAAAAAAACTCATCCCGTGACGTATCACTTGAAGGACCATAAAGATGAACCGATCGCCGGTGGTTTCTACGAACAAGAGCTTCTCAGTGTCAAGCACCCCGATATCTATCTCATTGAAGCGGTATTGAAGAAGCGCGGTAATCGAATGTTTGTAAAGTGGTTAGGTTTCGACAATAGCCACAATAATTGGATAAGTAAATCCGATTTGTAGTCGATAATACAGAAAATGGAAAAATATGTATGTTTTATGACTCTTGACCTGCTGGTCGTCCCCGCATCTCTCCAAGGCCTCCGACCAACTCCACAGCAGGCTTGCTTCCCCCCTTCTCGCCGTCGCCCTTTTTCGCGGAATGTGAGGAGATGGATAGAGTGAATAAACACATGTGATTATAAAAAGTCCGCTTCTTTATTTACGGAAAATTATAAATCCATTCTTGCACAATTAAATATTTACAACAAACATCATTTTAACATCGAGTGAACAAAATATGTACATAATTTTCACGAGTTTTATACATCAATATTCACAAAAATATACACAATTTTACATCAAGGTTGTGGGAAAAAAAATTACAAAACTTTTTACGACGGTATTCTATAATGCCCCCATGGTAGGGTGTCAGAGGTCCCAGGTATGATATACCGCTTGTCGTCATGAGGACTCAGAGCAATTTTTGGCTCGCGAATGGTGTATACCTTATGCAACTTTGATCGAATGCATGTTTGGCTACGCTCCATTTCAATATTTTCCTTCAAGCATTGAGCATAATCGTCAAACGTGATTGTCCTCACCACAACGCTACTCTTGGCACTTTTAACTTTTTTCGTGTCCTTCTTACCCTCGACACGTGTCGCGTACATTTTCGATCGAAGTCCAATAAATTCCATCATAATTGCTCCATTACATTCGTCCTTCATGAGACCGGGTACCTTCGTGATGACGAGCGGTATATCATATCTATTGTCTGCCGAATAATCGCTTGTATCGAATTTTGAAATGTCGCGCTTCATATCGGCATATATGTCATCGGTCTCAACGTCATATATGAGACTATCCGTATCGGTATACATGACTTTACATTTATCTCGATACCGAGGTACCATATACTCGTGATGAAATCCATACAAGCACGTTTTGGTCATGTCGAGTATGCACATACCCACATATATCGACTTGTTGAACTTCACCTCGAGATTGCGCAATTCTACGGCAACGAGGTTTTCGGAAAAAACGCTTCGGCTGTGGAAGTTTGGCTTCGCAATCATTGCCTCCGCGCCATACCTGCCCTCCCATTTTGTCAAAAGCTTTACATCTACATAATTGCACACATTCTCCATCGTTTTGCCAAACACCGCATTATTCATCAATTTGAATAAATTCTTTTCAAAATCGTTTTTGGCTAGCGTTCGAAACTGAGTATTTAACTCCATATATGAACGTATCCATGGGGATTGTGTGAATTGCAATACCCCATGGATTTTCGTTAGGCAAAGTTCATGACGTAAACATTGTTGCAAATTTCTGTAGTGTACGATGTAGCGTTTTTTATCGCATACGGTTGCTAGCAGCTTTTCCTGCTGCTTACCCGGTAGTTTTTCGTGTATTGGACAAAACGGTAGGTCTTTGTGCGCATCATGTAGAGATTGGGGATATTCCAAGTCGACCTCAAGGATGTAGCCTGTAGGTGAATCTAGCGCGATGGACAATGGATCAAACTTGGACACGTCGTTGACCCATCGAAAATCTGCATATGGCAAGGGTTGACAAATTGCCGATCCATACAAATTGTTGACGTCAAAATACATCAAGCATGATGATGCTTTCGATGGATCAAACGACTCCATGTACTTATTATTAGCGTGTGCATATCGGTTTGAGCATTGACTGAGACCACCGCGTATACCCCGCTCAACGAATAAAACCATGTCGATGTCCGTTAGTAATTCAAACTTGACATTCGAGTGTTTTAACATTGCAGCCCAGGTATACCCCGGCAATGTGTAGTAATACGCGGGATCTAGGCCATAGCTCTCAATGCACGTATTCCGAAAGTTTTCGAAAATATCAGCTAATAACAAGGCTAATAACAACTCTGTCTTCAAGTACAAATCGCTATAGTCATCCAGCGTTCGAATGGAGAACCGCTCCCAAACGTTCTCCGCATGTGCGAACTCGCTCTCGGATACTGTAGTATCTGTCAGGGAACTATAAAATGCGTCACGTGGTGGTAAGCAAGTGTCGTCCAATCAGCTCACGTTGTCAATATACTCATAAGGGAAGACCCCTTTTCGCGTCAGCAAATTGAAATTGTTCGTCAATAGAGTTGAAAATTGCATGCGTTTTAAGTTTGTCCTCGGTCAAAAATGAGGCTAATTTGTCGAGACTGGTATTGAGGAATTTGTATGAATCGATGAAGCGCAATTGGATTTTCTGTTTAGAATCGTCCGTGATTTAAATGTCCTTCGCGAAGAAGATGTACTTCTCTTTTGTGATTGGAAGCACATTGGTCTTTCCTTCGAACGCTGTGGCTACTTCCTTGATGATAAAATGTGCATCGTAACCCGATAAATTGTGAAAAACAACTGGAATGAAGAATGACTGTTTATAGTTTAAATTTCAATTAGAATGGGCAGGGCCTCTATAGCGTCCAGTTAGATGGCAATGATCTCGAACGCGTATATCGTCTTGCGCGAATGGTTTCCTGCATATATGACATTGGGTCGCTTTGCGAAAACTTGTCCATTCGCTCGGTGTCAGATAAATCATTGGGACATTGTCGCAGAACATTTTTTTTTATGCACAATGCTAGATTTTTCAGTTCTTCGACAAACCATGAGACACAATCAACACTGCGACGCGAGTGATACGAAGAGAGCGATTGATCGTACGAACAACACACGTAATATCCGATACTAAACATTTCATGGTGTTGATACATTTCTTTTGCTTGGGTCTTCTCATCAGTCTTTGCTAAAACACACTCCAAATCGGTATACACAATGAAGGGATGTCGCTCTTTCCGGCTAAAGTTGGTGAATTGGAGCCACGTGTTGGTGTCATTCGGTAGTCGGATCGCGCAGTCGTTTATTGCTCCACAATCGATCTCGTGCGATTGCAATTTATCCTCGGATCCGAAGTAATGCAAGCACCTGCAAAAAAAAACATTGTTTCGTTCAGTCCATCTAGTACATGCCAACGGAATATAACTTATGTTAACTTTACATACCTTTCACAGATATATTTTTTGTGCTCCTTTTTGCTCAGTTGTGCGTTTACGAGTCTCGACAAGTTCTTAATCCATGTAAAATGCCCCACCTTGATGTCCTCGGTATCTTACGTGTACAACAAGTTAATGTGCTTTTCCTTCTTCTTTTGAGTCACGCGTATTGGAACGATGTCCTTTTTGGCGGTGGTGGTGGTGGTGTGTACACGTTAATGGATAAATTGTTTTGCAGCTAACATTTTTTTATGTGGTGTATGGTTACCGGGCATTGAATGTCCTGTAGATTCAGTACGCTTGAGTAATGTGGGTAAGATGACGGACGGCTACTGTCTCGTTCGGCTGGGTATAGAGCAGCGACAACTGCCCAGGCGAAACATGCGTTATCGTTGGATTTGGCGTTAATCACAGCTCTCTTCATCATTATTTCCCGCGGCAGTGATATAGTGCATCCGGCACGCATCGGGTTATAGTTATTCACATTTATCGTGAGGTTAAGTATTTTCCGCAAAGCCCAGCCACTATCTCGTTCTTGAAATTCGTCGAGTAAGGTTAAAGTGGGCTCAATAACACGCTGTTCATACCACTCATTCAAATCGCTTGTGTTAAAGAGTTCACAGTTTCGCGTGTTGACACTTTTATTAGCATGTTTGTCTCCACTCGCGAATTCACCATTGAACACTGCATTAACTTTGATACTGTTGTGTTTGCAGATAGTATTTTGCACATGTTGAAGCAGTAGGTCGCGAGCATCGTTGAGAAATTGCCGTGGTTCGATGTGGTTGCGATTGATTACGGAACCGGTCAATATGCGACTATTGAAGGATGTGTCAATCTCTCGCCAGATTAGCCCATGATGACCAGTCCTGCACCCGTGTGTATAAAATGATTACGGACAGAATTCCTCAACCCTTCCAGCCGCGCTATTTGGGCTATCAATGACTGTTGAAGTCCAATTGATAGTCGCGGGCGCTTAATCCGGCTTTGCGTTTCCAATCCTTCGATAAACTCAACGCACCGTTGTTCCCACACAGCAAAATCTTCGATTGAACTTAGGAGCGCGGCTTGGTCGTGCAAGATTTGTTCTGACTTCTCCGCGTTGCCCTCCATATTTGATGAAACGAGGCTTCCCAAAAGAGATGATGTTCACTAACTGACTGCTCGATCCAAAGTGCGAACACTTTTGAGCGCAGCAGATCATTAAAAATGGTTTCCCCTTT
Organism: Ophion slaviceki; assembly: GCA_944452715.1. Classification (NCBI taxonomy): domain Eukaryota; kingdom Metazoa; phylum Arthropoda; class Insecta; order Hymenoptera; family Ichneumonidae; genus Ophion; species Ophion slaviceki. The sequence continues at coordinate 42,278,175 of OX101785.1, read as the reverse complement.
AGACATTTTTCGTCTTTCCCTACCATCTCGGAAAATATCACCAACCCACGAGAATTTTATAATATCGCATTGGATTGCCGGGAAAAATAAAACAGCATCTCAGTCGAGATGCGTGTAGTGACAAAAAAAAATCATCGGCTCTCCATCGGCGCTCAAGTGGTCCACGGTCGAAGCCTAAAAAAGGTCTTTATCCATAGATCTCCGAAAGTTTATAGTTTTTCAAAATAAACACCCCGTTATCATATAAGCTCTGAATAGCGGAGCAATAAAAAAAATTCTAATAACTTCGAGAGTGGTGTTAACGGAGAAAAAATCCTTAACCATGGGGCTAACTTGTCCAGACCTGCATGATCTCAAGTGTCAGCATCAAGGTTTGACGTTGCACTCTCTGGATATATTATCATTCAGAGATGAAAAACTAAAGCCCTGTAAAATGGAAATGCATTTCTTTCCCCGGATCGCTATCTTCATCGCATGCTGTCGTAAAATTTTATGGGTTTTCCAGTGTGGACCTATGGAATGATGAGGCTCGAGTTGCACATGTGAAGCGATAGGGTATGACGGTCCCTGGCGCTCGACGTAAGAAAAAAAAAGAGTCGTAAAATTTGAGACTTTCGGACGAGGTGGTTGAAACGTTGCATTGTATAACAGTGTCTTGGACATGAGCCTCCGTCACACACACACACACACACACACACACACACACACACACACACACACACACACACACACACACACACACACACACACACACACACACACACACACACACACACACACACACACACACACACACACACACACACACACACACACACACACACACACACACACACACACACACACACACACACACACACACACACACACACACACACACACACACACACACACACACACACACACACACACACGCACACGCACACGCACACGCACACGCACACGCACACGCACGCACGCACGCACGCACGCACGCACGCACACACACACACACACACACACACACACACACACACACACACACACGCAGGCACGCACGCACGCACGCACGCACGCACGCACACACACGCACGCACCCATGCACACATTTGTCTAAGTTGTTTTTTTTTATATATATATAAACTCCTGTGCATAGTCTATACAAAAATGCTCCGCTTACATCTATAATGTTGATACTAAATTATCAGATTTTATGGGTTTTCAAGGACCCGCGACTCTCTGATGCCCCCTCCCCCACAGAGTCGACAGCGGCTTCCCCCTCTCGCCCGCGGGTCCAGCTCTCGCCTGGAAGACATCGTCACCAAAAACTAGCCTCCCCACTCTCTAACACCCCTCCCCTTTCCCTCCGCCACAACCCCGCACTCGGCTGCCGCATGCAGGATCCCCCCCTCTCCGCCATACATACCGCGGCTTCCCCGCGCTCGACTCCCCCGCCCCGCTGCCCCTGAGATCCCAGCATTAGAACCGGCCTAGCTCTACTACTTATGTGTATATCTACATAAATTCCCTATTAAAAAAAAACGACAGGTCCGAACGGTTTAACCCTCGTATTATTTTCGCAGGATACTACCTCTGGCGCTAGGGTCGAGTCCAGGAGAGGCTGATATGCCGGAAAAACCATACCGGATAGAAAAGTTTACGGTTTCACCCGGAATTTTCTACGAGGAAATCGGGACCATATCAATAACCCGCGACGTATGGAAATTGGCAGTAAAATGGATCTAAGTGGAATAGCGGAACAGGAAGTGCAGATCACCGAACCAATGAAGAAAATGGTAGACCTATGCGCTCAAGATTCGCGGGCCAACTTGCTCTATCATATGGCGACTAAAACAACGACTCGCATGGTCGATAAAATTAACAACGTACTACAAACCGCATACGACATAACAGGAATTTAAAAAAATCGTTATCGACGAGGTTTGATAGACGGATTGGGGGGAATAATAAAAGCAATTGCAGGAAATATGGATGCATAAGACTCATCCGAAATCAGCAACGGAATAAGCAAAATAAATAAAAAGCAAAAAACAGTAGAAGACGCCTTAAAGGGAAATGTGCAAATTTTGGACTTAACAATGGATCTTTTTAATCGATCATCAGTCCTTTGGAAGACAATCAGAAGGTGCTACGAGCTGTCGTGCAACAGATCGAACAATGGGGGTCCAACCAGTACAACGACCAATCCACCCGGCAACAATTGGATGAACGAATAGCGGCCGTAAGCCTCATTGTAGAATCATTACTGAGTGACGTACGACAAATAGTTAATTTTTTAATAGGACTCACGAGAGAATGGTGAACCCAAGCATATTATCTTCAAGACAATTGACAAACTATTTGACTGACGCTATACCCAATTTGCCAATAGGGCATACGTTCCCTACCGCGATAAACTACGCGGAAATGCCAAAATTATTGGAGTTATCAGAAGTAGGCGCGTATAGTACGAAAACGTACATTGTAATTGTAATAAAAACACCGTTAATTGGCACTGAGGAATACAAAATCAGCAAAGCCTATCCTCTGCCCGCCGAAATAAAAAATCATAGTTATCAATTTGTAGAAATAAAAAATGACCTTGTCGCGGTCGAAGCCACAAGAGAATCGTGCCTACATATAACAAAAAATCATTTGGCAAATTGTAAAGCCATAGCGTCACATTATTATTGCCGGCCAAAGCAAGCAGCGCGTCCTGCTCATACTTGTGCATTGTGCGAGGTGGCATTGTACATTGCACCTAAAGATAAATACGCGAATTGCGACCAAAGAGTCGCTCAGATAAATAGCACTCTAATTATTGCGTTAGATCGCCATGGTAGGTGGCGATACGTTGCACCGCAGCCCGAAACGCTTTTCATCCATTGCGGAAATCAACTAACCGCGTACGCGACCCTTACGGGTGCAGGGACTCCGGCTTTGGACCGAAAATGTTCCGTCACCGCCCCTAGTTTTAGACTAGAAACCGTCGGCGAAATAAGGCAGAACGTATACGCCGATTTCCTACCGCAATATAATTTATCATTCTTGTCTACAGATATGAACATACTCGATCACACATCGACAAAAATTGTATTACCGCACGAAATCATAAACGATCCAAAAGAATTTAACAGGATCAGCGACCGTTTAAAAAATATAAAAATTAAGTTGAAAAAGAGTCAAGCGATTCAATTACATATAGACATATAATAGATAACTATGTGCTAAGCACAATCACGCCGATAATACTCGGAATAGCTTGTACATGCTATTACCGCATATAGCACGCATGGAAACCTGTCAACGACGAGGCCCAAAATAGCGCCGAGCCGGCGCAACCAAGTAAAGCACAGTCAGCAAAGAGAAATCTGCCCGTGCCCAAATTAAGACTAAACATCAAGCGAAACACATCCACGATAAGTTCCGTGTAAAATGAACAGGCGAAAATGTATTGGAAAAAAAATTATTATTTGTATGCGAGAATTATTTTAAGAAAACATATATATATATATATATATATATATATATATATATATATATATATATATATATGGGATAATCACACGGGAAAATGGATATAGAGGTTTGTAAACCGAAGGACTGACCATTGATGCAGAACAAATCCCAGGAGGGATTTGATCTTTTAAGGGGGAAGGATTTTGCATCTGCAAATTTGCGCAATACGAAAGTGTTTGCGAAACGGCGAGAGTTCCACTTAGTTGCCCTCCTTGCAAGAGTGATACTTCATTGCCCTCCTTGCGAGAGTTACACTTTCGCCAAAATGCAACGCTAAAAAGACACTTTGCGACATCTTATGATGTTTGATCTAGGGCAAATTACAACAATCAGAGTCGACAATTAAGAGAAGACACCAGTCAACAGGCAGTCCTTGGTTGGCTTTTGGACGGTTCGGTCCTAAGGTACGACCGACACACTGTAAATTTAATTATAAGACTAGCCCAGCAATAAACTTATATCCCTATTCAACGAACTTGAGTTCCAACTCTGAATTTCGCAACAATCCCAAAAATACCTATCTCAGGTTCTCGAGCCGGGGATACAACAATAGCAACTTTTAACACTGCAGGGCCTGCATTGACCAAAAGTCAGTTGACATAATTCGTCGTACCATTCTATTGTGTTTATTAATTTAGAAAAAAAATACGATTTCATAGAAAACTAGTTAGGGAATGAGTGAAAAAAAGTTTCGATTGTCTACTATTCAGTTGTGCTAAAAAAGTCCAGTAACGACAGAACAACTTTCGTTAAAAATATTTGTCCCGTATAATAAGAAGACATTATGGAACACCGCGGAACAGTATAGTTCAATATCTCGAGAAAAAAATAATTAGCGCGTTCCTAAAGGTCAAAACCTTCATCGTAAAAAAAATATTTGCGTTATAAACATTAATTATTTGATATTGTTTATTTTATTACCATGTGTCTTCTTATAGGGGACATATATTTTTTACGGACAATTACTCCGTCTAAACTTCAATGCAGACCCTACAGTGTTAAAAGTTGCCATTTTAAAACCCATTATCTCCGGATCTAAATAATCGACTGTTCTGAAATTTCAAACAATGTCTGGTTAAAATTTCAACAAAATCTATAGAAATCAAGAGCATACGCTCGTTCTACCTTAAGACGGAATGACACGCCATCGCCGTCGGTATGCCACAACACGATTCTAGATACCCGAGGATTTCCGAAACGGTTCTTCAGAATTTCATGAACGTTGATCAGAAGACGTCAAATTGATAGATGAACGGCTGTCTCCTCGTCAAATTTGATGAACTTGAGAAAAAAAGTAGATTGTCTTACTGTCGCTGGATGCGTGTTTGAAATTGTTAGGTACCGAATGGTACCCCGGGTTTCCCGAGTGAATTATTATTTTGTGGGCTGCTTTGCTCGTCCCATACGGGCCCGAGTTCTCTGGGAGGATAAAGGGAAGGATGCCAGAGTACTTTGATGCTTCCCATTATAACGTGGTTTATTATTTATTAATAGTTTCCGACTTACAATTTGTTGATGCCTGAACGAGTAAACACACACACACCACACACATACACACTCACTAATTTTAATAACATAGAACTGGTAGATTCGATACAAAATGATTTAACGGCGTGGCTTTTTCTTGTGTTATTTCGGTAACATGGAATTGGTTTTAATAATTATTGAGTCTCTATCGCGTTGGTGTCGACTACGCACAAGTCTCACAATCCTGTGTAACTACCTTTTGCACCGGGTTTACTGGGGGATTCTATCCACCTCTCAAATGCAAGGGAATTATGGTTGCCGCGGAACGCTTTGTGCGCGAGTACGGATCCGTGTCCAGGAAATAACCAAGGGACGCGGTACTCGCGGGACCGTTTTGTCAACCGAAGACTGACGGACGCGAACCCGTGAAGACGCGGGAGTCAGGGATCGCGACTGGCTTTCGACCGGAGTTACACCCCAACACCAGGTTACTTGCATGGCTAGATGGGAACTGCAAATATTCACCGCCACCAGACCGATGTTAGCTCGGTGGCTATCACTCCAGTGGAGGTTTTTGACAACGTCCACGAAAAGTTGCTCGCTCCCGAAGTCCCACGGTCGAACTCCGCGGATCAGGCGATGCTCGATCAGCGGAATTCGATCGGGTAAATCCGGTTTCACTATCGGCGTTTCCCCACCCGACACCGCACAGGGACACGAGGCGATGGAGTCGTCGGAAAATAATGAAAGTTAAACCCGTTAATAAAAACCCAATTATTGATATCACTAAAGAAAACATAAAAAGTTTACGGAGACGTGACATCCCCCCCCCCTTGAGAAAAGTCGACGTCCTCGTCGACGGTTATAATTTTAAACCTAAGTAGGTTATTTTTTTTTTCAATATCGAGAGATTACAAATATTGGCGATAGTCCGGTGTTGTAGATTCCTCAGGGCACCTGTGGTTCTTGCCGAGGAACGGATCGCGGAGCCAGACTCTCCCGCAGGAAGGGCGCTCGGATCCTGTCCCTCCGAGGAACCTGGGTCATCACGTCGGGTGAACAGAGGAGTCAAAAAGTCCTCCGTTCCTTCCGCCTATAGTATCGGAGCGAGGACCGACACGTTGAGAGCGAGACCAGTCTGATAGTAGAACTGTTTTCGATTCGCATACACCCGTAGGCTGGTGAGGGTAGTCGTACGCGTCGTTCCGACACAATTTGGACGGAGTTGTAGTTCTCCAGCCCCTCGTATGACTACTTCTCGCGGGGGCCTTTCCGAGCAGGCTATACGGAGGGCTGTCGGGCGGGAGAAGGAGAACAGCCATCTCCCTTGGGTTGGGAGGTACTTCCAGTAGTCTGAGTGATCCGCATGCACTCGTACGTCGCAATGTTGGAACGCCTCAGCCGTGGGTTTTTATCAACAATTGCACTTCGCAGACCTTGGATAAGAGAGCAATTTGTATCGGCGTCCCGCCGGAACAGATTAGGCGCTGTCCATTATTCCTACATTCTGAGTGATACTCCTGGTCGGCGAGGAAGTAAGTTCGGTGGTCACTGGCGATGGCGATATAGGGAGCCACAGGGAGGATATGGGCAGACCCCGCCCCATTGTTGAACGCCTGCAGCACCGGCCAGGGATCCATCCTGTAGAGGTCGTACGTAGTGCGGTCAAGTAGCGGGATGTGCGCTACAATCAACACCTTATCCCGGTAGGACAGTAGGTCCGTTTGAACTAGGGCCGCGAAACTTTCCGGGCACAAGAGGTCCAGGTGGAGGGGGAACTCTACCACTCCGGCGATGTACCGTTCCAGTTTCGCTTCCACTCGATTGGCGTAGTTGGTGAGAGTCAGATTGTACAGGCCCAGAACAGACTGGTTGGTTAAGGCCTGCAATTCCTGGTGCATCCGTGCCACGAGTCCATACACGTTGTTGACACGGCGAGTCTCCTCAGCATGTTCTCGCTGCAGGGTTTGGAGGTGGGTACATACGATGTGCATTTGATGTCCCACCAACTGTGTGATTCCACGCTGATCGTGGAATAGCCTGTCGATCTGCCCCGTGATGTAATGGGCATCGTCCTCGTTGAGCATCCCGAAAAGCGACTTACTCAAATTTCCGACGAATCCGAATGGAGCGGATCGCTTCTTCATCGTGGTGGGGGAAGGGGGCAATCGTACATCCGATCGATCGGTTAGTCCCCATAGCTCGCCCACAAGATGTGTTGTGTCAACGGCACCCCCTCTCTATCTGGCCGAGCCGTTCCTCATCGTTCGGGAAGGACTCGGCAAACTTGGCAACTTGGACAAAGATTGTCATGCGCCAGTCTGCCTGTTGTAGTTGTACCGGGGCTGCCTTCTCGAAGTACAGGCCCGGGCTATCGGGGATAGAGGTGATTTTATGAGCTTCTTCCATTGCCGACTTAAAGTGGGCGCAACTCAGCAGCAGAAGGACGGAGTAGAGGTTCCGCATCTAGACGCAACAGACCTTCCGGCGGCTTATTCTAACTGAATATTCCTACGCGCGCGCTAGCTTAACCTTATCGACATGTTTGCGGAATCTCTCCCCACTTTCGGTCTCCAAAATGACGTTACTCCCATCCGTGATCGACTGTATAGTATAGGGAGCGTGGTATTGGCTGTCGAATTTTTCCTTACACGGCTCCTTCAGGACGTAAACCTGATCCCCTACCATTCCCTTGAAAGGACGGCATCCTCTGTCGTAGTCGGCCTTTGACCGTTCTTTCGAGCGGTTCGGGTTGTCCCCGGCGATCTCGCGAATCTTTGATTGGCGCTTAACGAGCTCGGCGATGAAGAAGTTTAAGGTGGAGAGCCTGTCATCGGTCGGGAATTGGCTCGGCTGACGCACGGGTTTCCCAAACACGATTTCATGCGGCGTGAAGTTTGTTGCTTCATGTACGCTCGTGTTGTAGGAAAATTCGGCAAACGGCAGTAACGGGTCCCAATCATCACGATGTGACTTCGTTCTAACGAGCCGTTCGTCTGAGGATGATACCCCGAAGTTGTCAATTGATTCACCTTATAAATCGTTGAGATTTCGCGAAGCAAGTTGCTCGTGAACGAAGTCCGTCTATCAGTTAAAATAGCTCGCGGAGCACCGAATTGGTTACAAAGGCGGCGAACAATCGCCTCCGCGACGGTTGCAGCTTTAGATCAGGTATTCGCTCCACGAGGCAGTACTTTGACAGCTGATCTTGCATTGTCAGGATATGCCTATTCCCATGCGGGGTGATAGGCAGTGGCCCGATCGTATCTAAAGATACGTTGTCGAAGGTGTCTACTGGCGTGTCCGTTATGAGCATGGGCTCGCGCGTTTTTACACGAACGAGCTTTTGCTCCTGGCAACTTTTACAGCACCGAATAAAGTTTTGCACGTCGTTCCGCAGGGTGGGCCAGTAGAATCTCTCTCGAATCCGACGATATGTCTTGGTTACGCCCTTGTGGCCTCCAATGAGACTCGAGTGAGATTCCGTAATGACGCTCTCCCTGTCTTCGGGCGACGGCACCTATATTTTTCCATAGCATACGGCTACGGTCATTCGCATGTCCGAGAACACCGAATGAAGCGCTGGCAAAAAGGTGTCTCGAGGCAGACCGTCGGTGAAAGCACCATGCCGTGAAATTCGGACCGAGGGAACCGGCGCTAACTGGATCACTCGTCGCATATTTTCCAGACCCATTTTGACTTTGGATGGATCGGTAGGATCATAGTAACGAAGTTTCACGATTGCCGTATACACTTTATGTCGGCCGTATTCGGTGACGGCCACCTGTTCTAGTCCCAAATTCTTCGTCCTCAAGGAGGACGGATCCAGGATACCCAGATTGGATAACAATTTTCCAATCGGGGTTACCAGCTCACCGTCGGCGGAGGCGAAGTGGATATAGTCATCGCGCCTGCCCGTAAGACAGTCACGATCACCAACAATCTGCGACTTCGGCCCCTCGATTTTTCGGGATGGTTCCTGCTTTATCAAAGCCTTAGAGCCGCTCGTTGCCAGGGGGAATCCATTATATGCCCATTCGGGTGCGATCTCTCTTATCGCAGGGTGCGTCGAGGGGTCCAACAGGCTGAAGCGCAGCGATGACGTCGGCAATGTGGTTTCGGAGAAACCTCGCTCCCTCCCTCTCGCACGGGGAGAGGGCTGGGCCTCGTAGCCCCAGCAGGCGACGCAGAGACCGTCGGTGTTTTAAGCGGAAGGAAGAGCAGCGGGGGCTCAATCGGCTTACCCGTACCGCTCGTACTCTCCACCGCACACAAGATCGGAGCGTCCGTCGCGTTAAGGGATAGCTCCGGCGGAGGCATCGCCTTGTCTCGCTCGGAGAATAACCGATCGAGCAGTGCCGACGCTGCTTGTGGAGAGGAGACGGGAAGGTCTGCACGGGCCGTGGCTTCCTCTCTGATGTCCTTATCTTCCTCTGTAATGTCTTTATCAGAGAGCATTTCCACTACGGGGTGCTATTTTCCATATCTCTAGGAGGAGGACTGACAGCAACCACGTACTCGTACGACCGGGAGAGGTCACTCGTGGTTAGCACGGGCGGATCCTTCATTGGCCGGACGGGTGGTGTCGATGCCCGTCTTAGAGGTTGTTTGGGAGGTAGGAGCGGCGCGGGTAACATACTCTGGTGCATTCGTTATATCGGCCGCCCCTCCCCCGCCGAGCTCGCCTCGAATGTCTCCGAATACTTCGGGGCCGGCCGCGACGAGGTCGCGTGGGAGGTTCGAAGCCGTGTACGGGTCGCAACGGCATTTACATCCAGAGGAGGGGGCAGCCTTCAATTCCACTGCGTCGAGGCTGTCGTCGGGTTCTTCGACGGCGGTGTCGGATTCTGGGAATCGGAGCGTGCCCTGGGTCTCCCCTTTTGGATGGGAAGCACCACAGCCGCATCCTCCGTCCACTCGGAGTCGCATGACTTCGAGGACAGCGGATTTATCGGATTCCGGGAGAGTGCGTCGGCGTTCAAATTTAATCGACCCGGTTTATAAACAAACTCGTAGTCGTAATTTTGAAGGTTCCATCGGACTAACCTCTTACCTGGATCGTTCATTGTGCCGATCCATTTAAGGGGCTCATGGTCCGAGATAAGTTTGAACTTCCGGCCGTAGAGATATGGCTGGAAGTGCTCTAAAGCCTTAATCACCGCCAAGCACTCCTTCTCGGTCGTCCCATAGTTTACCTCGGCGGGCGAGAGGATGCGAAAAAAAGGCGATCGGTAGATCAAGCCCATCTGGCTCCTGGCCCAGGACAGCTCCGATTGCATAATCGGAGGCAGGTGGTGAGGGTGAACGGACGGTTAAAATCGGGGTATTGCAGGACAGGTTCCGTACACAGAGCCTTTCGTAAGTTCCGGAACTGCGGCGCTGTTTCTTTCCCCAAACGAAGCCCTTCCCCTTCTTGAGCAGGTTACAAAGAGGCTTCGCCTCCCGGAGGCTTCGCCTCCTTGGCTTACCCGGCGAGTTGATGGGTCGGTCGTCCACAGTTGGAATACGGTGGGCGACCAGGCTTGTACACCCAAGGCCATCTCCGGGAAGTTTAAATTAAGTAGGGTTTCCTTCAACGATACTCAGAACGTGTAGACGCTCAAGTTCGTTCAACCCGTCCAATCGCAGTGCCGTCATCACTGCTGCAACGCGATCGCGCGGTGGCTCGGCGGTGTCATCCGTCGAGTCATTATCACTGCAGCCTACGCTGCAGAATCCGAATGGGAGTATCTCTTGGGGAGTTACCTCAATGTCTATGTCGTGATTTAAGGTGTTTATCGCGAGCACGTGACATACGCCGTTCATTTGACGGACCAACGCATCCCCGATGTAAAGGCCGTCCTCTGTCACAATCCGTGGCAGGTATCCTCCCTTTACCCCGGCGTTGGTCACAAAGATAGCCAACAGTCTACGGGTTCGTGCCGAAATGGTTAGCATTTTCCTCGCGGCAGAATTATTATTTGACCGGGGGTGTTCAGAGTCGGAAGTTACGAAGTGACGCGGTCGTATAGGATCACTTGCCAATACCAGTGCGATGTGGTGGAAGGATAGTTCTGCTTTTTCGCGACGGAAAAAGGGCTTACTGAGTAGGCCATTGCTTTCCGTCGCGAACTCGGAAACCACGTGGAAGGTGTGGCTTACACCATTAATTGTTAGTTTAACGGTGCCTAAGGAGCACGACTTCTCATTCGAAGGGCCCGTAAATTCACGCAACTTCGAGGGGTCATAACTTATGTCCCCTCGAAGGGCGCCAATTTGAATAAAATTGAGGGTGGAACCCGTATCGCAGTAAAAAGTTTCAACTTGATCCTGAGTTCGGGCGCCGACAATTTTATTACGGGGGACCTACATCGTTCTCCGTTTCCGATTGCGAGCTCGGTCGCTCATCGCCCGATTCGAGTCCTTCTTAAGGATCTATTTCCGCTGGTCTCTGAACCTCACACCGGGATTTCCGACTTGGGTGCTCGTCGCGCGCGGGCAGGTTTGGCTCGCAGCATCCCCGCGATGAGCCCCCTTGGAGTTTAAAGGCTCCGGGCTTGTCGCGCGCGGTGACTCGTCCCCACGCACGGGTGGTATGTCCCGTCCCACGTTGGACAGTCGGCGCTTCATACTGACCCACGGGCAACAGTCGCATCCACTTATTCCCGCACAACAATAGCGTTGGTTGTAGCCGTCGCTTGTCTACGGGCTAGGCGTGGCCCACTTATTCCATGGGCAGCAAGCGCAGCCCGAATCGCGACCACAGCACCAGCGCCTGTCGCAGGCCCTCCTCCCTTCCCGAGGGTTGGGACTAGAGGACCTCGCGGGTGGTGACTCCGACCTCCTAAAAATCCCGGCCGGCTTAGGACGTTCCGGGTTCCATTGCTGAGGGCAGAGAGATGTCGATTCTCGACGGTTTCGGGGTGAGGGGGAGCGCGATTTCGATCTTTTCAGCTAGCCTTGTGCAATTAACGCGAGGGTATCGCGATTCAAAGACTGGGATCCCTCGATTTTTTTTGTTGGTGGGCATCGTATGATGACCCACAGTCCGAGATTCGTTCCGCGAGTTCAACCGCGTCTTTTAGAGTTTTGGGTGCCGCGACGACTAGCAACTCCGCTAGGCGTGTTGGCAGGGCCCGCTGAAAGGACCTGACCGCGGTCTTTGCGATGGGGTCAATCGGATCCGTCGGAATATCGTAACCATAGTCTGACTTCCATGCGTTGCGTGCCAAACCTTCGAGCGCTTTGGTACGGTTATACAATGCCCGTACCATTTCGCCCTGGTTTAAGCGCAGTCGCATGAAATCGGCCATACAGTCGTCATAATTCCGCGAACGCGAAAGCCCTTTTTTTAAGACAGATGTTAGCTGCGGGATTGACGCGATAGTTTCCCCCTGGATACAGAGATGTGCCTCCCCTCTTTATTTTTTTTAATACTCCGGCGATAAATGCTGGTTCCCTTGCCGGCTCAATAAACACCGCTGCGTACGCGATATTTTGAAGGAAGTCCCGCAACGATGCGGAATTCCCGTAAAAATCGGGAATACCCGCCGGGAGTCGAGAGATTCATGCCGCTGATGACGGCAGACATATGCTCGATCGAGGTGGACATTATTTGGGACATGTCCCCTGGCAGGGTTGGGTTTGCCATGACCGGTCGCGAAGGGATTTCGACAGCCAATGGGGCGGTAATTCAAATTCAACAGAAATGAGGGAATATAAACTTCTTTACGGATTTTTTTTTTCATAAATTGAGAAATTTGGAAATTTCGAAATGTATAATATCGAAAGAAATTCAAGAAATAATCTGAAGACGGAGGGTACACTGTAATTTGGAAATCTTACAATTAAACAAACAAGCGGGGATTCTGGCACCAATCCTCTCAGAGAACCATCAGTAGCAGTATCCCACCGCTGCCACCAATTTCTTACGAACCGAACACTTGCGTGTCTATAAATTATACTCTTTATTTTAAATAAATTTTTTTTTACTCTTCGCAATTTAGAGTGCTGAAAGGGCAATCCAAAAGGCGAACAGCCAAGGGGGGCAATGAGGGGTACAGGTACGTCTCATAAGTAAATAACCCCATCACAAAGTCGGAAAAAGGCAACCGACTTTGCGATGGAGGTAGAAGAGGGGGGAATAACAGACCGATACGAAAAACAAGGTCAATTAGGTAGGACGAATAGAAAAACAAAACAATAGCGTGAAGAAGAATGAGGCGAGAAAAAACTAGAAAAGGAACGAAAACAGCAGTAGGGATATATAAAAGAAAAAAGTTAACAATAACAAGGCCTAAGGGAAGGGGAAAGGCAGCACAACAAAGAAAGAAGGGAGACAAAGAAAAGAAAACAAAGGAAAACACAAAAACAGATGAGAAGTGAAACTTATTTAGTTAAAGGAAGAAAATTAACAATAAAGGGAGTGAACGGGTAAGAAGGGAGGGAAGGGGAAGAAAAGGTGGTACAATATGGGTATAAAAGAAAGGGAATATTGGAGGAAGGGAACTTTTTCTTTTGGCTGGGAAGTCGGCTAGTACACAGCACATGAATACTGACCTTAGGGGAAAGAAAGTGTAGTGGGAGGAAAGTCGACGGGACAGAAAAGGTGGAGGCATTAGCGTACCAAAGTACTCTCAATTTTCTAAAAAACCTAACAAGTACCCAGCCGAAGCAAATACTGACCTCAGGGGAAGGAAAGTGCGGTGGGAGGAAAGCTAAGGAAAGGGAAAATTGAGAAGGGTTAAAGAATTGAAATAAAGGAATTTTCGCATAAAAGGGCTATAGAGTAAGAGAAAAAGATAAGAAAAAAGATAATCGGAATTATTAAGAACATAGGAGAAGCAATTATCGAACAGTAAATAGAAAAACTGTATTAGTGAATTGAAGAAGAAAGGTACACCAGGAACACATAAAGGGCAAGGAGGTATCCCGAAATCGCGAGCGTGCCGAACATTTTTACTGACAAGGAAACGTTGCGAGGTCGATGTCTCCAATTTCGATGAAATTTGGCATGCTTGTAGAATGGGTAAAAATAGGCGACACGTATTTTTTTTTATATCGGCGAAACCCGATTTGTGAGGGTTGAAAAGCATCCTCGACAATTGGGGTGTTTTTCGTTTTTCGTCGATAACGTTTTAACGGTACGAGATATAAAAAAACTTCAAATTGCAACAATGTTTATTTTTTCGTGTACTATACATAGGAGATGAGAACGATGCAGATAGCGACAAATTTCATATTGTTTATTGTAAAAATGCAATTTTTTTCAACCGTATCTCCCAGAATTTTTAATCGATTGGGATGTAAATTTACATACATATAGAGAATGGAAAAGTGCGGATACGGATTTTTTCTTTTTCCGATATCTCCCAATTAAGGGGTTGAAACTGCCCGTCGATTTTTTTGCCGAGAGCATCGTCTAGAAAGGCTAATCAGTTAGCCTTTTGGCATTTCGGTCTAAACTCACGTCAATATATGTTCGTGTTGTGACGCAATTGCATACTTGTAACATTCCAGCCCCCCTCCAACGGTCCCCCTCTCGAAAGGCAAACGTTCAAAGTTCTTACCGTGCGGCATGGACGAAAATTTGTAGAAATAAAAATGGGTTACAAAGACAGTACAATCAGTCAAAATAGTCGATACACATTTTCTCGTTTTCGAAATAAAAATAAAGTTCGAAGGGAAAAGATGTTGTATTCTTCGACTACTAGACGTTCATGATGATAATGATGAGTACAGCGACAAATGGCGTGTTGTTTATTGCAATAATTGGTGAATTACTTGTGAAAAATCACTCTTCAGTTTCCCACTCATACGGGCAGAGGCAAGGCTCGCAATCACGGACTGACTTCGTGCTTCGGAAAGCAACTGGATTACAATTGTATATTTACGAATAAATTCCACTCCGCTCATCGTATCAAAGGCATTATCTGCAGAGATTACAGCGTTTTTGGGTTGCCGCTGCAACTCATGAACAGAATGATGCAAACATTTTTATCAGCTTATAACGCAGCATAATTCAATCTTTATCTTTAACTTTAATTTCACAAACAGCAGAACCAATGAACGAAAGAAATAAATCTTCGCAAAGAGCGACTACGGTGCAAAGAGCGGCTCTCATGATAACCTTGAAATCGCCTTATTAAAGATTAACAGCAGTTCTGGTAATAGCGTGTGTCGTCGTTATTTTTTTCGTGTGTATTTATCAATTGGGTTTCAAGTCATATAAATTCACCAACGATCATTATTGCTGCAGTTACGACGGAGAAGCCAGCCATACATTTTGAGTTCGAAATACAAATAAAAATGTACGTCAATCCGGTGAACGTTATTCAACTTCTATCCATAGCCATAAGTGCTATGAATTTGCCTCGCACTCCAATCACCGAACAGGAAAAACAGTTCAGTAAGGATCTAGAAAACATAATCATTGAAGTGATGGATCAACCTATGAAAAAGGAAGTCGAAAGTGGTTTGGATTTTCTGTCACCAAATAAAAATTCATGGAGCAGCCGCAATAGAAGATGACAGTGAAGGAGATTGGCATGGACAAAGATACCTATATCCAAAAATTGATGAAAATGTATGTACCCAAGATATAGAAGAATTGAGTCACGTATACAAGATAAGAGCTGTAGATTACTGGAGATCCGGAGCAAATGGGAATAGAAAGTTATCATCTGTCCAAACGAAATTCAAAAAGGTGAAATCAGAGTCGCAGCTGCGCCGGTGGACCCATAGTATAAATAAGGGTGGCACCTACAAAGAAAAGCTAACAAAAATAGCTCACTACACGCTAAACAATTTTAATGATGCTTTGGACAAAAGGCTGCCGGTCCATCATATAGATATTCGACGAGGGGCCGTACGTGCATGAGAAATTGTAGAAATACCAGCCGTAAATTTCCAAGCATCCGCTTCTTAGCTAAGGACATTCAAAAACCAACATGGAATTGTGTCACAGAAGATTACTAAATATGTAACAAAACAATAATTATTAAACGCTGATATACTTTAAAACAAAGCTATCGAATTTATAGAAATGGTGAAAGTCAACATAGCCAACGTTGGGGCTAAAAACACATTTAATTCTGATCAGAGTGGATTCAAATCCGTTGAGACAGTCGTGCAATCGAAACCATCCACAACACACTGTTGTACTATACAGCCTTTGGCTTCTGCGAGTGGCAAACTTTTGGCACCTATGTTGATCGTTTTAAACGAACCTATTGGCAAATTTGGTCCACGAGTGAAACAAACTATGTTCAGAGCCGAAAATATATTTCTATTGGCTTCGAAATCTGGAAAATTGACGACTAATCATTTCAAGCAGTGGTTCCAAGAAGTATATATACCCAATACGGGTCCAAAATCGGTAATATTTCTGGATTCTTGGAGCGGTCAATGCCCAACTGCATTTAAAGAAATGGATATGCAAGTTTTAACCATTCCAGCAGGTAAATATATTGCACCAGTTTCATTAGTTCTGTAGACCATATGATAATTAGTAATTCCTGCAGGTGCGACTGAATTGATACAGCCTCTTGATGTTTATGGCTTCCGTGTATGGAAAAACTTCGTCAAACACTTTTTTAACGCAGTAATATTATACAATACGACGTCAATCTGCATTTGAGAGACAATATTGTTAAATCACAATCTCTTACACACAACCAGTTTTCTTCTCCACGGTTTACAAACCTTTTAAAAAATGCGTGGTATAATAGCAGGTACGAAGAAGAAAGACCACCAAACTTCGAAAATCCGGTAGAATTTTGCTTTTCACAAAATGTACCGACATGCGATATGAGCGGCGAAGCAGCTATTATCACTTGTGCGTGGTGTAATAAATCTCTTTGTTTTAAACACTTTTATCATGACTATCATTATTGTAATAAGTATAATCCATAAAAAACATAGAGTTGAAACATTTCCTAAATGAGTAAGCGTGAGAACACTTTTCCGATTGTGTTGTTATCTTCAAAGGCAGTACGTGGCGGGGGAGAATTTCTTCGTAAATATACAATTGTAATCCAGTTGCTTCCCGAAGCACGCAGTCAGTCCGTGATTGCGATTCTTGCCTCTGCCCATATTAGTGGAAAACTGAAGAGTGATTTTTCACAAGTAATTCACGAATTATTGCAATAAACAACACGCCATTTGTTGCTGTTGAGAACGATTTCTTTTTGTCGACCAAGACGTCGAACTAATTAAAGAAATCTCCACCTGCCGCGGCCTGGGTCAGAACTGGCAGGGCTCTGATTAATACAGTAATTTATTAATTGTTGGGCGCCAATTACTTCCGACAAAGACTGTCGAAGTAATAAATTATTCTATTTTAATATATGCTCGGCTTATTCGAGACTATTCCCAAGGGAGTCCACTGGAAGACCCAAGGAAGACACGAGGAAAATAATGCAAGACTGCAGAATCATGCTCGAGGGAAAATATAATTTTACTCACATTTATACGCCTTATTCCCGCGTATGGGTTACAATTTGTCGAATTATTCTCCGACCACGGTTCGGCAAGACGTCGATCCGTGATAATTTCTCACCGACCTGGCGTGTCCCGGGTTCACTTCCCTTACGCTCCAACGGTCGAATTGTATCAGTACCTCCTCGTCGAGGGCTGATTCGCTCTACCAGACGCTTAGCGGAACTCTGTACTTTTCGACTTTACAAAACTTACTCGAAATTCTATACCGAGGTGCCCTTACAAAGACGCTTGGACAAGACCTCGATAATGGACCTGCTACTCGTCAATGTGCGTGGCGCGAGGTCTATAACAAATTTTGACTTGCTACTGGCAAAGACGCTAGGTGCGAAGTCTATAATAAATTTTGACTTGCTACTGGCAAAGACGCTAGGTGCGAAGTCTATAATAAATTTTGACTTGCTACTGGCAAAGACGCTAGGTGCGAAGTCTATAATAAATTTTGACTTGCTACTGGCAAAGACGCTAGGTGCGAAGTGAGCTCGCTCATCGATCCAATGATCGACAGCGCTCTTCCCCTCCCATTCCCATATCGTAGGGGTTTCGGGAGTAGGACCGTGGCGCGTGCGCGTCAGCCCTTGACAATGTCGGGCGGCGACACGAATCGCTCGGTGTTCGGGTCATTCCCGAATTACGTGTGACTTTCGACAATTTTGTCGGTTTCTTATGTTTAGGACATGGATGGAGGACGGACAATTAATCTAGCTTCGCACCTACAGCGCTCAACGACTCTCAAGAGCGTTGACGTCGAGGGATTTTATAGATGACGTTTGCCTTTCGAGAGGGGGACCGTTGGGAGGGGCTGGAATGTTACAAATATGCAATTGCGTCATAACACGAACATATATTGACGTGAATTTAGACAGAAATGCCAAACGGCTAGCTGAAAATACGATGCTCTCGGCAAAAAAGTCGACGGGCAGTTTCAACCTTTTATTTGTGAGACGTCGGAAAAAGAAAAAATCCGTATCCGCACTTTTCCATTCTCTACATGTATGCAAATTTACATCCCAATCGATTAAAAATTCTCGGCGATACGGTTGAAAAAATTGCATTTTTGCAATAAACAATATGAAATGTGTTGCTATCTGCATCGTTCTCATATCCAATGTATAGTACACAAAAAAATAAACATTGTTGCAATTTGAAGTTTTTTCGTATCTCGTACCGTTAAAACGTTATTGACGAAACACGAAAAACACCCCAATTTTCGAGGGTGCTTTTCAACCCTTAAAAATCGGGTTCCGCCGATATAAAAAATACGTGTCGCCTATTTTTACCCATTCTACAAGCATGCCAAATTTCATCGAAATCGGAGACATCGACCTCGCAACGTTTCCTTGTTAGTGTGCTCTCGTCCCAGTAGTTCGAGTCTCAACGAAAATGTTACGAGATTTTGGAATATTGAGGAAATTAAGTCAGAAAAATCGTCGTAAATCGTATCAAAAAACGAGAGTAAATGTGAGAGAATGTTCGGAACCGCGACACGCGAAGAGTCTGGACGTTTCATAGTGCGTTTACCAATTTGCGATTCAATAAACGAATTGGGAGAATCGCGACAAATCGCGGAAAAAAGATTGTTAGCGCTCGAACGACGATTTAAAGGCAACGATATTTTGCGACAACGCTATACCGAATTCATGCGAGAATATATCGAGTTAGGGCACATGTCTCCGGTACCTTCGACGAAGAATGCGAGCGAACTGCCTGTCGTATATTTGTCGCACCACGGAGTAATTCGCGAAACGAGCACAATGACTAAATTACGAATTGTATTCAATGCTTCGGCCAAGTCAAGTTCCGGAAAATCGTTAAACAATGTTTTGTTAGTCGGTCCAACGGTGCAGGACAATCTCCTAGACTTAGATTCCGATTGCATAAAATAGCTTTCACCGTGGACATACAGAAAATGTATCGCCAGATTTTGGTCGACCCGCGTGATCGAGATTTTCAAAGAATACTTTGGCGTTTTTCGGTAGACGAGCCTATTCAAGAATACCGTTTGAACACGGTTACTTACGGTCAAACGTGCGCTCCGTATTTAGCGATTAGAGCGATTCGACGGTTAGCTCAAGACGAAAGGGAAGAATTTCCTACAGCTGCGAACATCGTGCTCCAAGATTTTTATGTAGACGACGTTTTATCAGGCGCGAACAGCATCGACGAAGCCAAAACCCTCTGCAATCAACTAAAACAATTATTGCAACGTGGAGGATTTGAGCTACGTAAATGGAGTTCAAACCGCGACGAGATTGTTACAAACATGCGAGGACCGACTCAAGAAATTTCTTCGCCAATGAGTATCAACGGCGGTGACTCAGTGAAGACCTTGGGTCTGCAATGGTTGCCTGTTAACGACGAATTCCAGTTCTCGATCAATATCGATGTCGGAGCAAAAACAAAGCGAGAAATATTGTCTGCAATAGCAAAACTCTTCGACCCTCTCGGTGTTAAAGGGCCGATTATTGTCCGAGATAAATTAATCATGCAAGCATTTTGGTCGCACGATGTAGAATGGAATGCGGCTTTGCCACCGGAACTTCTGAACGAGTGGAACGATTACGTCGATGACATACAAAATGTAGGGACGATTCAAGTACCACGACGAGTTATACAACACGCGGAGTCGTCGCGGTTGAGCCTTCACGGATTTTGCGATGCTTCCGAAAGAGCCTACGGCGCGTGTTTGTATATCCAGTCTGAAAATGGAGATGGTCACAAAACATCGTCACTGCTATGCTCGAAATCCCGTGTCGCCCCGATTAAGAAGATAACGCTGCCGCGATTGGAACTGTGTGGCGCTTTTATTCTCACAAGATTGGTGCAAGCTGCAAACGAGGCTCTAAAGGTCGAGTTCGACGATGTTAGATTATGGACGGATTCTACGATCGTTTTGGCATGGATCGCCAAGGAATCCTCTCACTGGCAAACGTTCGTCGCATACCGTATAAGCGAAATTCAATCATCATCGCCGTACAGTCAGTGGGGTCACGTAAGTGGCAAGGGGAATCCAGCGGATCTGGTTTTTTGCGGAGTCAGTTGTGACAAACTCGAGAACAACACGCTATGGTGGGCGGGACCATCATGGTTACAGAGTCGCGAAGATATTCAGTCATCACCTGAAGAATTAAATCACACCGACGAAGTTCAAGGAATCATCAACGCAGAAGCAAAAAGGCAACAAACGATAAATGTTAACGTCGCAAGATGCCAGGCAAACAAATTCTTCGAAGACTTCACAAAGGCGAATTCGTCGATATCGAAAACGGAGCGATTGTTAGCATATTGTGAACGCTTCATCAAAAATTGTCGCAAAAAACCAGAAGAGCGAGAAACGGGAAGTTTGAGTCCGGGCGAAATAAATAGCGCCACGGAGTTGCTCCTCAAGCATGTCCAAGCAATTGCATTCACGGACGAACTCGAAAGGCTTCGCAAGGGAGAAGTCATCAGGTCTTCAAGCAAGTTATTATCGCTCGATCCTTTTCTCGACAAAAACGGACTTATCAGGGTGGGCGGCAGACTACAGAAGGCAAAGGTCAATTTCCAGCAACGACATCAGATACTGTTACCCGATACTCATCGACTGACGAATTGGCTGGTTGAACAAGAACATCTTCGACTTCTTCACGTTGGGCCTCAAGCATTATTAGCAGCAGTTCGTACTCGATATTGGCCTCTAAATGGACGCAATCTTACTCGACGAATATTCCACAAATGCATCGTTTGCTACAAGGCAAATCCAACCCCAGTATCGCAAATTATGGGTTCACTTCCGACAGCTCGAGTGCAGCCTAGTAGACCATTCTTCGTAACAGGTGTCGATTTTGCCGGACCTATAGTGACACTCGTTAACAAGGGACGAGGACGAAAAACAACTAAATCGTATATAGCATTATTCGTTTGCTTCGCAACTAAAGCAATACATCTTGAAGCAGTGAGCGAGCTCACAAGTGCAGCATTTTTGGCCACTCTTCGAAGATTTGTCGCACGAAGAGGCTGTCCACAACAAATTCACAGTGATAATGGGACAAATTTCGTTGGGGCCCATCGTGAACTCAGAGAAGTGGTTGAGTTCATTCGAAAGGAAGTCGAAAATACAAAAATACAACAACTCTTCTCGGAAAACAACATTCGATGGAGTTTTATTCCGCCGCGTTCCCCGCACATGGGAGGCTTGTGGGAAGCCGGCGTCAAGTCGTGCAAATTCCATTTAAAAAGGATTACTGGACAATCACTGTTTACCTTCGAAGAATTCGCCACGGTTCTTGCTCAAACGGAGGCAATTTTAAATTCAAGGCCGTTGACACCTATGAGCCTGTCCAGATTATGCGTTTTACGCGCGAGTCCACTCGCGCGTTGACACTCGCGCGTAGCCGAGATACTAGAGCTACATATATCCCGTCCAGATGCCTACGCGCGTTTCCTCATTCGCGCGTAAAACGCGTGCAATGAGCGAGACTCTCGACTCGCGCGAACGACGCGCGAGTCGAGATACTCGGGTGCCATTGCCGCGTCCAGTACTACGCGCGAGTCAGTTGCGAGTGGGACGTATTTGACGTAACTGGCTGGATCCCTCCCAGCATAGAAACGCGCGTAAAACGCGGTATCTGGACGCAATAGAAATTGAAACGCGCGAGTGGACTCGCGCGTAATACGCCTCATCTGGACAGGCTCTATGTCCTCGGATCCTGCTGATTGTCAATCGCTTACACCAGGACATTTTTTAGTTGGGGAACCGCTCACAAGCCTCCCTGATCTCGACGTCACCGATGTTAAATTAAATCGCCTAAACCGATGGCAATTAACTCAGCGCAACGTTCAAGAATTTTGGAAAAGGTGGTCGTCAGAATATTTATCCAATCTTCAGGAAAAAACCAAATGGAAAAGGAATCAAGAAAATTTGTCTATCGACGACTTGGTCATGATACATGATGATGCCTTGCTGCCCATAAAATGAATGGTCGGTAGAGTGATT
The DNA here is from genome assembly GCA_944452715.1 of Ophion slaviceki. Taxonomy (NCBI): domain Eukaryota; kingdom Metazoa; phylum Arthropoda; class Insecta; order Hymenoptera; family Ichneumonidae; genus Ophion; species Ophion slaviceki. The sequence continues at coordinate 42,255,758 of OX101785.1, read as the reverse complement.
GATTTACATCCAAGTCACGATCAAAAGGTTCGGGTCGTAACGATCAAAACCCCGAACGGAACAACCAAGCGAGCCGTTTCAAAACATTGTAAACTGCCGATCCAAACGTAAAGGCGAAAGCGGTCAGAAATTAATACTTTAATTTGGTGGGCGGGATGTTCGGTTCAAAATATTCTGCATGTTTTGTATTTTTTGTTTGTGTTCATTTGTTTCTTCACGATCTGCATTCGAGCGCTACGCAAATATACCACGAGGTGGCGCGCGTGCAGATTTTAGTCTGTAAGTCAGTCGGCTTCGATGCGTCGAGCAGAACAGTCGAGAAAATTATAAGATCATTATTATTTTCATGTAAGCCAATAAAGAACAATTTTCAATCCTAAACAATCAGAATGTTGTCAGGGTGAAAAGAGCAATGTTGTATACATTCTAAGCTATTGGGCGTCTAATTGAGGAGACGTCCGAGATCACTGAAATGGGAGAACATGCCCATCTTTTCCCTTGCGTGTGTGAAAAATATTCATGATTACTTACTCGTTTGGTTCAGATGAAATGGAATGGGTGAAATCCTATTGCTTCTGCTGCGTGAATCAGTGTAGGTATTCGTGATGGCTAGGTAGTTAAGATGTCAAAATACAGTTTTAGACTCTTGATCCTTTTTATTTTATTTTACCATTTTTTTACAGTTTTGACATTTCCGAACTCTTATTGTATAACAGACTTTTATTACGACTGCGATTGCACTAATTATAGAAAGATAAACGATGACTAATTTCTAGCTTCAAAGAAATATCGACGGAGACTCCTTAGGTAGCGAACTTAACTTGATAAAAAATATTAAGAGCCTTTCCTCTAATTACGGTCATAGAAGACCCAACAGGAACTGACTACTCGGGATTCGGTCGGCAGACTGACTTAAAGATTTTTCTTTTTTACGACGTAAGAATTAGGCGATACAGATTCTGAGAGAGTAGGGGCACACACTGTTGGTGATGCGTCTCTTGTGAATTGGAGAATAGTGCATAAAACATAGGTCGTCTCACATGATTGGTTAAATTACAGTGGGGGAATAATTTGGGAAATTTTGATTGGGCAAGGGCGACGATCGATGCTGCATTACTAAGAATTGGGTCTACGTTCTGGATCTCGAAAATACTGGGAAGGGAGAATAGAGAGGTATTGTACGCGGCAAAGTGCCCATCGTTTGGGCCTTGCCGGTTTTACGACTGGATCGATTTGAATATTTTGTTTATCAACCGCCGGAATTTTCGTGCTATCGTTTCGAGTCGCCATGTAGGCTCATATTTATAATTTAATAAATCTTACAGTAAGGAAAACACATGAACGCTTTTTGGTGAGAAACTACGCGTGGTCTTTCTACATAATTAGACGATAGACCGACTCGCAACCGTGGTTCTCAAAACCTTGATTCATCGCACTGAGTATCGTTCACAAATTTTCGTCATATTATTTAAAAGTATTCGCACTAGAAGAGTATGCATAAAAAAAATTTTGTTCGGAACATTTTATATAAATATGATTGAATGCGTACAAAAAAAGGAATTGATCGTTACGATTAAATAATCACGAGTGACATGACCCCTGCGGATATTCGTCTCAAATTTCTTTGCTTTTAACGCACTTGGTAAGACGTTTGATTAAATCAGATTTCCGAGATCTACAACATCTTTACAATTCCCTCCAATAGAAAACGGAACCACTGACCACGAGGAAATTTTTAACGCCGTCACTTGGAGTACGTTTCCCCCTTGCACGCTCTGTTCTTTCTTTCGGCTGGCGTATGTCATTCGATCCCGCTCTAAATTTTGTTGAGGGGCCATACTCTTGATGACAGACGCCGGTCGTCACAACTCGGCCGTACCCGTACGCCAGCCAAGCAGAGAGTTTCCAGCAAAGGTTTCCTTTTCAATATTAGCGACAAAGATCGTATTGTCTGGCGATGATTTCATCTGCTTCGACATATTGCCTCCCCAGCGGGAATCCGTTAACGACCAACGAAGTGTGATGGTCTGTCCTCAAATTGGTCTCTTTTCCTTCTATTTGTCGTGAAATTTGTAAAATATTCCGAATTCGAAAGTCGATCTGAATCCCAAAAATCGCGGGACATTACACCTCCCTCCTTAAACGACCGCCGCCTCGAATAACGGCGGTCGGTCTCGGTAGAGACATCTGCTATGGGTCAGCTCACTTCTGATTGTCGCTACATGATTATCTTTACCAATATATATATATATATATATTGAGACGTTTCGCGATATTTAGCGAACGCTTTATTCTCGTTTTCGGGGGCCTATTCGCATAGGTCCGGGAAAACGAGTTTACGCGGCGAATGTTTCGCCGTTTGATATTATAGGGATTCCCGTAGCCTCCTGAAGGACGATGTACTTTGTTTCTGTGCCCGTTGGGATGGGACGGATTTGAGGTGTTTTTTGGGAGATGCCTCAGTGGTTTTGAGGGTCTCAGGGACACCTGTATTAATTCGTCATCATCGGCATTTGATATTTCGGATTTTTATGAGTTGATGTCGGGTTTGAAACATTAAGAAAATTATGAGTGAATTATCTAATGAGTTTTAGTCTTGTTAGTTGAGGATAACGACGTTTACAGAGATCTGGGAAGGTCGGCGAGAGAAGCTGTCATGTTAGGAGTGACGAGGATGGTATGAGTCGTGTGAGGCGTCGTACGCGGCTATACAGGCACGGTCTCTCTCCTTTCGTTCTCGCTCTCTCTCGCTCGCACTCGCACAGATCGCGAGCGTCGTCGTGCACGCGTTACGCCGGTTTTGGGATCGCTTCTGTAATCAGAAGCGAGTCCGTACAGATTACTATTGTGTTGAAGTGGCAGATAGTCCGGTTGGCACAAGTTGCCGAATGCAACAAAGCGCACGGGTGCCACGCCGTGTCGCTCACGCGCTAGAGAATCTAGCGTTCTAATAATGTGCGAGCTCGAACGAGAATTGTTCTCTCCGACTGCACATAGCGGGGCCGTCCGGAAGGGACGGCTGACCTCCTCGGTGCCAAGCGAGGAGGACGAAAAACCAGTGAAGCTGGTTGAGAAGTATCCTCGTGTACAGCGAAGCGCGTTCGGCCCTTCACGGACTGTACACTCCGAGTCTCTGTGCGTGCAGAGCTAGGTGGCGATCGATCGTCCTAAAGACAATCGATCGGATGTTTTACTAAGTTTACCCTGTCTAGCAATCACCACGAAGACTCTATTCTCGAGGTAGGACTTCCAGCGCAATGCTGAGGCTTCCCAAGAGAATAGAGTATCTAACCCGAAGCTGAGGTCGTTCTAGGATGGGACCAGGGCAACGGCAGCAAGGCCTCCATCCTGTGATCCGCGATGACGGATGACGGTGACTCCACGTAGTTTGAAGAGAATTTGCGAAGAGTGCCGCTCCGGCTCGTGCACGCCCTTAAATAGGCTCAGGCCCGTCAGGAGAAATTCCATTTCTCTTCCGAATCTGGATGGCCAGGTAGGGAATAGAGCCGCCGAGGAGCACTCCGATGGTGGGGTGATAGCGTTGGTTATTCTGAGGACGTTCGCGTACGGTTGTCAATTCGAGGGGTAAAATATCTCGATTACTCCTCGCTGGGTTATTAGGCGCACACACGGCTTGAGGAGGCCTCGCGATGGATTTGGGTCGCACTCTAAGCCTGATAGGGGTGGACAAACCCCAGGATACGCGAGGCGTGCTTACCATAGGCGGGGAACTTCCGCGAGTCCGCGGTGGTCTTGCTCCTCGCGGTGGGCGGAGCCCCTTGCGAGGTGTCGCGTGCGCGCCCCAATTCTTAGCGCAAGTGGCCTGCCCAGCCGGCGGCATGGCCGGTCGCTCCGAGCGGGACAGAATACGCGGGTATCCTGTATGCGGTTTGATACTATCGGATTCTGGGTGATGGTGGCTTACCTGGGTGGCCGAACCGTCACAATATATATATATATATATATATATATATATATATATATATATATATATATATATATATTGTAACGGGTCGGAATGCGTTACAATTAATTTTATTTGTTCGGGACTCGATCAGGGAAGAAATTAATTAAAACTCTTTGTTTTGGAGGTATCTGTTAATAAAATGGTATTTATTCAATATGGTGATTCGATATAATACTAAAAGATTCCTGTGTACAAGTGTTATGTGTATTGTAGTTTGTGTGTGTCAATGTAGCGCTGGAGTGTATTTTGTGTGTTTGAATGTGTCGCTGGAGTGTGTATTGTGTGTTTTACTATATCGCTGCGCAGTCGGTAAAATACTCGAATCGCTCGGATGGTAAGTGTGCGCGAGCGCGATTACTCTACTTTAGGTCGATGACTTCCCCTTCTCCTACACGTATTGGCGCTCGCGGCGTGCGTGAGTTAAGGCGCGCTCTCGCCTACGGCGCACGGAGTTACCGGGGCGCCTCTCCCTAGACCGCGCGTGGCGCTGTCTGTCGCGGTCTACTCTCCCTAGCACTATCGATCGCCGCGCTCTCAATCTCGATACGGCGCGCTTCCCCCTCCTTCTTACGGTCGCTCGTTGCGCGTGGTACCGAGCGCGCTCTCGTGCTAACCACGCTCCCTTAGTCCCCCCACTCTAGAGGGTCACGGCGCGGTGGATCGCGGCGCGCCGTCGACTTACGCGCTACGGTGTGCTCTCTCGTAATTACTCCCCGTGAGCGTAACTGATTATCGCGCGTCGATAATCGATTACTCTAACCGTGGTTGACTCCGTCGGATGGCGCCACGTACCCGCTTATGCTGATCTTCCCGCTAGTTATGTGTATTGTGTCGGTGTGGTGTTTGTATTTCGAGATGCCTTCTTGACCTTTGGGTTCTCCTGATAGTTTCGGAATCCCTTGTAGGTATTTCGCGTTTTATAGGTGTGTGTAAGTGTGTGTGTATTGTCGCCTGGTATTTCGTGTACCTCCTCGCACTTTCTATTCTCCTAATACTAATTATCTATTTAGCCTTTCGTAATTTATTCCTCCTTCGATTAATTGTAATGTTTTTTAGTACTCTTTTTTCTTATTCTTCTTCCAGTTCTTTGTTTCTGTATTTATTGATTTTAAAAACTATTTCCTAACTTTTTTAAGTTTCTTAAAGTTCCTCTTTCTCAGCTTTCCACCCTTATCGGGGTACTTTCCTGAGCGGTACTTTTTAATCCACGATAAAAAGTCAGACTTTCTTAAGGCGCCTTCTTCCTTCTCTCGTTTTTTCAATGTTTTCCCCTTTCTCAGCTTTCCACCCTTATCGGGGTACTTTCCTGAGCGGTACTTATCGATCCACGATAAAAAGAAGAAGTGACGTTCCTTCAACTTTCTTCCTCTTTTATACCCACAATTGATTGTTTATTTTTCCCCTTCCCTTACCAATTACCCATCATTCCCTTTATTGTTAACTTTTTTCATGTTTTAAATAAATTTATTCTTCCTTTGTTTTTTTTGTTACTTTCTCTGTTTTCTTTCCAACGACTTTTCCCCTTCCCTTACTTTTTACCTGTTGTTACCTTTCTCTACTGTTTTTGTTTATTTTCTGTTTTTCTTTTTCTCTCTAGTTTTTTCTTTCTACCTTAGACTGTTTTTGTTCTTTTCTGTTTTTTCTTCTCTTGCTCGTCTTTCCTTCCGTTTATTGTTTTATGACCTTGAAGGTCATAACTGCCCGCTTAACTTTTATATTTATTATTTCCCCTCCCCTACTTTTCTAGTGGGTCGGTTTATCTGAATTTGTGGTGGGGGGTATGGCGCCTGAGACGGACCTGTACGTCTCATTGTCCCCCGTGGCTCTTTATGTTTTGGATTGCTTTTCAGAAATCCAAATCATGAAGAGTCACAAAAAATTTATTCCTAAACCTACTGTAGGCCTATCCCGTTCTTTCAATTTTAACTCGCTTATTTATTTTACGTGCTACTGGGCCGCTGCCCATCAATATTTATTCCCCCCCTTAATGCCAAACGCTCGCTTGCAATCATGACATAATGTTTTTTTTTTTTTTCTGTTCATTTATTTACTCGTTTATCGCTGTTTTCATCGTCTTTGTCGCCGTCGTCTCTCAGACCCATCTCCTGCCAATACCCTCGGCCTCGCTGTTGTCGTCGTCGCCGTCCCCCGTTTCTTTGCCGCCTGCCACGCCTCTGTATCGCCAGAAACGCTCTGCTATGCGGATGTCGTCGGCGCTGGCGTCCCCTCTTTCCTCGACGTCTTTCAGGCCCAGATCTGGCCAGAAACGCTCTGCCATTCTGTCGTTGTCGACGTTGCCATCCCCTCTTTCCTCGACGTCTTTCAGGCCCAGGTCTGGCCAGAAACGCTCCGCCACGTTGCCGTTGTCGACGTTGCCGTCCCCTCTTTCCTCGACGTCTTTCAGGCCCAGGTCTGGCCAGAAACGCTCCGCCACGTTGCCGTTGTCGACGTTGCCGTCCCCTCTTTCCTCGACGTCTTTCAGGCCCAGGTCTGGCCAGAAACGCTCCGCCACGTTGCCGTTGTCGACGTTGCCGTCCCCTCTTTCCTCGACGTCTTTCAGGCCCAGGTCTGGCCAGAAACGCTCTGCCATTCTGTCGTTGTCGACGTTGCCATCCCCTCTTTCCTCGACGTCTTTCAGGCCCAGGTCTGGCCAGAAACGCTCCGCCACGTTGCCGTTGTCGACGTTGCCGTCCCCTCTTTCCTCGACGTCTTTCAGGCCCAGGTCTGGCCACAAACGCTCCGCCACGTTGCCGTTGTCGGCGTTGCCGCGCGTCGTTTCTTGGTCGCCTGCCACGCGCCTGTGGTGCCAGATATGCTCTACTCCACGGACGTCGTCTGCGTTGATGTTCCCGTTTTTCTCGTCGTATTTCAGGGCCTTGTCCCGCCAGCAACGCTCCACGCCGCTGTTGTTGGCAACGTTGCCATCTTGGTATGTGTCCGGTTTTTCCTGCGAATGCGACCGCGGCTATGATTTCCGTGACTGGCCGCCTCCGGCGCGGCTTAAGTCCCTCAGAATGTTGCTGGTAGAATTTTTCGGGAGGGCATGTTATCTCGCTGCCACTGTTGGTCTGGATTCCCACTGGGTTTCCTTTGTCGCTGACCGATATGCTTGAACATTTTGGATGAACTGCTTGCCGGGGTGCCCTCTGTCCATCTTCCTCGATGACGAATTCTCGTGACGGCTCGTATAAATTGCTCGCGAAGGCTTCCATAGACTCATTTTTCTTCCTGATTTCCTGACTTCCATGGGTGCTTCTCCCAGCGGTAATCTCTGCGATTGGGTGCTGGTTCCTCGGCTGTTCCTCGATTTGTTTGACGGATTCTTGTGACAGGGAGAGACTTTTGCTCGTTCCGTCTCGTTGTTTCGTTGGTCTTTCTATTCGTTGGCCTTTCTGTGCCCGAATTCGTTTATTATCAAGAATTCTGATCATTCCTAGTTGAATGATTTGCTCGGCATCTTGCTCTTCCGTCTCGTCTTGAATATGCCGTTTCTTCTTCATTCTTTCCCTCTTCTTCAGGTTTCTTTTCATCCGTTGCCGTGCTTCTTCCATGGCTTCCTGAGTTTCTTCATCATCTGTTGCGCCTCGTGATGTTTCATTTCCCTTGGAAATTGCCATCGATTCGGGCGCAACTATTAACAGTTTCCCTGGTTCTGTTGTTGTCCGGTGGGCTGCCCGATGGCTGTTGGCGGCACTTGTGACTCTGCTTGACCTCTGGTTGGCATGTTCATGACCGCTGGTCCCCCGGACTGACTCGGATTCCATGGTGCTGCTGCTGGGTTCAAAGGGGGTCTTATATTTCCGTATCCGTGCTGCATCCACGGTCCTCGCGTCGCGTTAGCTGACCCATATTCTCCACCCCTTGGCTGTGGACCTTGGAATGGTGGTGGTGGCCCTGAATATCTGGGATATTCCGGTCTCCATTGCGGGTTTGGTCCCGTTGGGCGGGGTCCTCCGAATGTTCCAAACCTTTGGTTCTTCCCCGGGTTGTTTGGCTGCCAGTTTGGATTGCTGGTCTCATGCCACCGTGGAAGAGATCTTCTAGCATTCAGGGGTCCTGCTCCGTCCATACTTTCCAATAGTTCGAGGAAAGTATCGATGTTTTTGATGCCACTGACCCGTACTGCCATTCTGACGGCCTCGTCGAAGTGGTTTGCCAATTTCCTGATGATTTGCTCCTCTGTCGGACCTTGACTTAAGTCTTTTGCGTTGCCAAAAATTTGGGTGGCATATTCGGTCCGGGTCATTCGATGCCCGTCCCACTCATGTGCTCCAAATTCGAGATTTCTCCGTACTTTGTCCTGAATCTCTTGACTCCAATAACGGGCTTGGAATTTTTCTTCGAATTCTTCAATTGACTGGACCCTTTCTTCCACGATTCTCCACCAATCCTTGGCCGTATCTCTGAGTGACTGGCTGATGATATAATGAAGGTCGGTGTTTCCCGTAATTCGCCAGAATTCCCTGAAGTCCTTCAGAAACCGCATTGGTCGTTCTCTTCCATCGCCGTTGTACGTTGGCGGTTTTTGTTTTGCTGCGTATGCCTGACTGACATCGAGCCCTGTCGTCCACGTTGTGTTACCTCTGGAGGCGGAGTTTTGGGCCTGGATGTTTTTCTCACATGCCGTAATTCGTTTGGAGTGATCTGTGACTACTTCTCCTACCTCCTTCGATGAATGAAGAAGCTGGGATATTGTCCTCCTAATGGCCTCCACTCGGGTATCAAAATCCTCGATTTTCTCGTTATTTTCTTTTTGGGCTTCTTCGTGACTTTGCTCGATCATTTTCTGAGCGATCACGATTTTCCGTTCCGTGCGTTCCTCGATTTTGTTCATGTTGTTTTCGATTTTCTTGTTGATTTCCTCGTTTAACTGGCGTGTCCTTATGATGCACTGGTCATCTTGTTGCTTGATTTCCGCCTGGGTGGTGAGGCGTTCCCTACGCTGCTCGTTGCGTATGCTGTTCATGGCTTTGATGAGAGCCAGAGTGGTCGCGCTGTGCTCAGTTTCGTTGTCCTCAACGATTACCTCGGTATCGCCTCTATTTTGACCGATCTCAAAAGTTTCTTCGTTCGTAGTTGGGGCTGATCCTATTTCCGACAGTCGCCCAATATTCTGCCGATCTCTGCGACGGGCTTCGTCTATTAACCCATCCGCAGTCGTTGATTCCCAGTTTAGGGACGATTCGCTGTTTTGTTGCGCCATTTTATTATTATTGATACCTCCTACGAGTTTTTCTTTCTTGTGATCGAGTCCCTGTTCGGGCGCCAAATGTAACGGGTCGGAATGCGTTACAATTAATTTTATTTGTTCGGGACCCGATCAGGGAAGAAATTAATTAAAACTCTTTGTTTTGGAGGTATCTGTTAATAAAATGGTATTTATTCAATATGGTGATTCGATATAATACTAAAAGATTCCTGTGTACAAGTGTTATGTGTATTGTAGTTTGTGTGTGTCAATGTAGCGCTGGAGTGTATTTTGTGTGTTTGAATGTGTCGCTGGAGTGTGTTTTGTGTGTTTGAATGTGTCGCTGGAGTGTGTTTTGTGTGTTTGAATGTGTCGCTGGAGTGTGTTTTGTGTGTTTGAATGTGTCGCTGGAGTGTGTTTTGTGTGTTTGAATGTGTCGCTGGAGTGTGTTTTGTGTGTTTGAATGTGTCGCTGGAGTGTGTATTGTGTGTTTTACTATATCGCTGCGCAGTCGGTAAAATACTCGAATCGCTCGGATGGTAAGTGTGCGCGAGTGCGATTACTCTACTTTAGGTCGATGACTTCCCCTTCTCCTACACGTATTGGCGCTCGCGGCGTGCGTGAGTTAAGGCGCGCTCTCGCCTACGGCGCGCGGAGTTACCGGGGCGCCTCTCCCTAGACCGCGCGTGGCGCTGTCTGTCGCGGTCTACTCTCCCTAGCGCTATCGATCGCCGCGCTCTCAATCTCGATACGGCGCGCTTCCCCCTCCTTCTTACGGTCGCTCGTTGCGCGTGGTACCGAGCGCGCTCTCGTGCTAACCACGCTCCCTTAGTCCCCCCACTCTAGAGGGTCACGGCGCGGTGGATCGCGGCGCGCCGTCGACTTACGCGCTACGGTGTGCTCTCTCGTAATTACTCCCCGTGAGCGTAACTGATTATCGCGCGTCGATAATCGATTACTCTAACCGTGGTTGACTCCGTCGGATGGCGCCACGTACCCGCTTATGCTGATCTTCCCGCTAGTTATGTGTATTGTGTCGGTGTGGTGTTTGTATTTCGAGATGCCTTCTTGACCTTTGGGTTCTCCTGATAGTTTCGGAATCCCTTGTAGGTATTTCGCGTTTTATAGGTGTGTGTAAGTGTGTGTGTATTGTCGCCTGATATTTCGTGTACCTCCTCGCACTTTCTATTCTCCTAATACTAATTATCTATTTAGCCTTTCGTAATTTATTCCTCCTTCGATTAATTGTAATGTTTTTTAGTACTCTTTTTTCTTATTCTTCTTCCAGTTCTTTGTTTCTGTATTTATTGATTTTAAAAACTATTTCCTAACTTTTTTAAGTTTCTTAAAGTTCCCCTTTCTCAGCTTTCCACCCTTATCGGGGTACTTTCCTGAGCGGTACTTTTTAATCCACGATAAAAAGTCAGACTTTCTTAAGGCGCCTTCTTCCTTCTCTCGTTTTTTCAATGTTTTCCCCTTTCTCAGCTTTCCACCCTTATCGGGGTACTTTCCTGAGCGGTACTTATCGATCCACGATAAAAAGAAGAAGTGACGTTCCTTCAACTTTCTTCCTCTTTTATACCCACAATTGATTGTTTATTTTTCCCCTTCCCTTACCAATTACCCATCATTCCCTTTATTGTTAACTTTTTTCATGTTTTAAATAAATTTATTCTTCCTTTGTTTTTTTTGTTACTTTCTCTGTTTTCTTTCCAACGACTTTTCCCCTTCCCTTACTTTTTACCTGTTGTTACCTTTCTCTACTGTTTTTGTTTATTTTCTGTTTTTCTTTTTCTCTCTAGTTTTTTCTTTCTACCTTAGACTGTTTTTGTTCTTTTCTGTTTTTTCTTCTCTTGCTCGTCTTTCCTTCCGTTTATTGTTTTATGACCTTGAAGGTCATAACTGCCCGCTTAACTTTTATATTTATTATTTCCCCTCCCCTACTTTTCTAGTGGGTCGGTTTATCTGAATTTGTGGTGGGGGGTATGGCGCCTGAGACGGACCTGTACGTCTCAATATATATATATATATTAGGGTGGCCCTTACATGGGTAAACAAAAATTGATCGCGCCGCCCTCCAAAACGGTTCCAAATAATGAAAAAAAATCTACGCGAAGCCCCAGCTATGTCCGTTAAGAGGAAGGCGTACCTGTAAGCATGAACTTTAATTTAAATATCAATTTTTCTTCATGATTGGAGAAATTTTGATTTTTCAAATCTAGTTTATGTGTCAATTTTTTTTTTCTTTCCGAAGCTATTGCATATTGGTATTCAATATACAGATCAAATAATAAGGTCCTCCATACTAGATTTGATGAGCGTTCAGTTCTACCATCCTATTATTTCTGAACAATAGTTCGATTTAGCTGCTGTCGAACGTTTTTAATCACATCAAAATTAAACTTCAAATTTGCAGCTTGTCAGAAAAATCTATTAAGTACGAAGAATATAAATTCACGATAAACCATTCACATCGAACTTCCGGATTGGCCAGAATTGTTTTTTTTTCACTTTTGTTAGAAATATTCCTTGCGTGCTGAGATACAAACATATAAATATTTCACTGAGACCAGACTTCCAGTGCTGTGGATAAAAAATGTATTTGAAAATTACTTTCGCAAAAATGCATAGGGACATTTTAAACTTGGCGAGCTTGTTCGTTTTATGGAAAACAAAGAAATTATTTTTCCGCACAAGTCATCCAATTGGTCGGAAAAAACATAATATTTAAAAAATGTACACATAAGATATCGATACTAGTTCGTTCAGTACAAATTTATTTATTTAAACCACAGAGATATCGTAAAAGATTGCATATTACAATAATTTTATTTGTATCGATCGGACTAAAAGTTTCGCATAATCGTCTTTTTTTTTGCATCGGGGATTTTTTTCCGGTACTCGCTTACAATCTGAAGTATGGATTGCTTTTGAGTTTCGTTTTTTGTCAGAATATTATTATAGCTTCCGATTAAACAAACTGCCCTCTCTGCTACATCGTTAATAACTTTTAAATTTTTTACTATTTTTTAACCCTCTGCAAAATGTTTATCCTGAAACCAAAAGGATCCATTGTTAAAAATCCCCTATCGATGTTAAATCTATCGAAAAAATTCAGGGATTGCGAAGTTACAAAGTAGTCCATCTCTTTTTCCAATAAGTGATCGATGTTTTTCGGATTAATTTGGAATCGTTTCGAGCTGTTCTCATATGATGTTTCTTCGCTCAAATTTATTTCGAACAACATTTTGCGCTTCACATCAGACGATAATGTTTCATCGAAAAATGCAATTGCAGCTGATTCTGGACTAAGGTACCATAAATGATTTTTTAACTCGAGCAGTGTTATCCGAGATACATCAGCGTCAACTGATTTATAATTATGAAGCTTTTTTAAAAATTGCAAATCGTGATTAGGAGCCTGAGGTGCAAGTGGAGCCGTGAACCAAGCCTTCACGTAGATTATTACGATGAAAATACATACATCCCAAAGTGCCTTCTCTTCTTTTTTTGTCAGTTTGAATACCTCGCGAAATAAATAGATTTTTATACAATATATCGCTTTGGACATCCATCGGGCATGATGGTATGCGCCTGGAAATCTAAATCTAACACCGCGAGATGGAATAACACCTAGGAATATTTGCGTCAATTCTAGAAGTTCCTTATAATCGTCTCTTGGTTGCATATTTGTCAAAGTATCTTCAACGAAAGAATTAATACTTTCAACATTGTCAATCAATACTTTCTGTACATTTTCACTCTCTATTCCGCTCTTATATTTACTTTTATCCAGCTGAGGCCAGGTTTCTTGGAACCTCTTGAATATGGGAACACTCGGACCAGAAGTTGCGGGCATTTTTTCTTCGAAGACACTTCTAAGAATTATTTCAAATATGTGGTGTCGGCAAGGTAGCAACAAAATATCTCGTTCCAACATTTGCTCTAAAATAACTGCTGCGCCCTTTACCCCACCAAGATTGGCCGCCGTCGTATCACAGCACAAAGCCTTTACTGCGTCGCAAAGCCCCCAATCCTCAAAAACTTTATAAATGGGTTTTGCTTGAGCTTGTCCTGTTCCATTAACTAGCTCGGATATTCCTAACAGTTGGTCAACATCGCCATTGTTGATGACAATGGGTAGCCTATCCAATACTTCACGCTTCAACAAATTAGGAAGCATTCTCCATCCCAATTTAGAACGACAGAATTTACGTCGATATTTTTAAGTAATGTCTGAATATTTTTTGCTTTCGTTTCCCGCAATTTTTGCCTATAACGCTGAATCGATGTTCTATTGATTATTAAAGAATCCAAATCATGACCTAATGATTGAGCTATAGCAGCGATCAAATGTACAGAATCTCTTTCGCTCAATTTACATTTGTCCAATGCCGCAACTAATTTTTCGTCTATGAAACTAATCATTCCACGTGGTTTTTTTTGGGTTGGATGGCCCAGCATCATTCTCAACCTCGATAGAAGAAGAGTCATCTACATCCTCTATGGAAATATTTGAATAAGTTCCAACGCTTCTTTGGCTGAGACTTTGAAGAGAAACGCTTTCCGAGCTTGTCTCTAATTCTACAAATCGATATTGAAAATAAAATGAAAAATGAGCGGATGGTAATTATTTAAACTATTATTGTTCGAACGAGATATTAAACTGTCACTAATAATTTTGAGAAAACTTACTCAATAATTCTTTTTCAGCGATGCTTCTTGTTCATCTCCGCGCTCCAATTACCTTTCTCTGCAATTTAGCTTTTTCTTCTGTATCATAGATGGTCTCGATGTCTCCAATGAATCCGATTCGCCCATATTTTCTCTGATTTATTAAAAAATGTTTTCCTCTCTCATCAATCATTTCGAGTACATTTCCGTGGGCAATATCGAATAGGTTATTGAACTGCGAAGTAAAATCTATTTCTCGTTTTTCGTTAAAACTCCGTCCATGATTTTTTTGTATCTTTCGCCAGTTTCATATAAGTTTTCCAATTTTGTTACACACCGATCCAACTTTTGTGTCGGCAAACGAGCTTTTGCCCACAAAATCATCGCTTCGTTTATCGTCAATGTTGAACTGTCATGTAGAGTAAATTTTAATTCTCTCAGGTTAAAGAACAAAACTTTAAGAATCTGTAATCGAGATGGTAGCTTATTGCCGTAAATTTGCGCATCGACGTTGCCGATCAAAAAAATATCCTGACAGGGAGTACGTGTTGATGCCATGATTCAATTGCCTTTAACTTCGCACAAAAATAAGATACGGTAATCGATAAGATTTGTCACAAGACATTACACGTACACTGTTCTCCCGTCTCCGTATAACTTTGAAGGTTATAGCGTCCCAATAACCCAGCTGACGACACAACGGCGTGGATATCTTTTCTTTTCTATCATTCGCTTTTTATGATCGACCGCCAAATTGAAAATTACAAATAAAGAAAAACGTGGAAAGTATGTAGATTGTTCTTAATAAAAATATCTTTTTTTTATTTTCATCAAGTAAAAAGTTGATGCCTTTATTTATGTATGCATCAATTGAAGGAAATCGGCAAAATGAATCAAATTTTAACGTATGAATCATTGTTACGATGATGCAAAAAAAGTTTCACATCAACATAAACTTTAAAAAAATAACGACGACGATTATGAAAAAATAAGGAATTTTATTAAAATTACAGAAATTGCATGCTTACAGGCGCGTCTTCCTCTTAACGGACATAGCTGGGGCTTCGCTAAATTTTTTTAACCCATATTAAGGGCCACCTTTATATATATATATATACACACACACACACACACACACGCACGCACACACGCACGCACACACACACACACACACACACACACACACACACACACACACACACACACACACACACACACACACACACACACACACACAAACACACACACACACACACACACACACACACACACACACACACACACACGCACGCACGCACGCACACGCACACGCACACGCACGCGCACACGCACACGCACACGCACACGCACACGCACATGCACACGCACACGCACACGCACACGCACACGCACACGCACACGCACACGCACGCACACACACACACACACACATACACATATTGTAACGGTTTTCCTAGTCCGCACACTTCTCGGTCCGGGCTCCGTCCAACCGGTGGGGTTGGACAGGCCCGGCCGAGGCGGTCCAACTAGCTCGGCTCGTCGGCGAAGATGATAGAAGGGCAGGGTCGGAAGCCGAGTGCCAAGGAGGTTTTTTTAAGGGACGACGGATCGGAGTTTCGCAAAATAAATAAGGCGTGCGGGTCATATTGTAGTGGATAAGATTTTATTCATGCTTAGGGCCATCCACCCTCTTACAATCGGCGTTCCCGCTTACAGAAGGTACGATACGAGAAACGTGGGGGGTGTGGCGACTGGTGATTCAGACTGAACCGTTTCGTGGTCGGCGAAAGGGGGGTTAGCCAAACCGCTGGGCGAGTACCGCAGGTAACTCCTATCCGGCTGGAGTTCGGGCCGGTACCCTAGCGACACCCGCCGACTCGTAAGATTATTCTCGCCGGTATCCCCGCAGGGCTGAGTAGGCAACTTAATCATCCCGGAAACATCTCAGCTGACGTTAGTCGCTGGGTAGGCAATCTAATCATCCCGAAAAATACCTCAGCTGACGTAAGTCACTGGGTGGGCAACCTAAATATCCCGTAAATACCTCAGCTGACGTTAGTCACTGGGTAGGCAGCCTAAACATCCCGTAAATGCCTCAGCTGACGTTAGTCACTGGGCAGGCAGCCTAAACATCCCGTAAATACCTCAGCTGACGTTAGTCACTGGGTAGGCGGTCTAAACATCCAGTAAATACTTCAGCTGAACGCGGGATTCCCAACTAGTTCCCCTGAGTACGGTAGGTAATTTGAAAGATGTCGAGTAACGAGTGGGCCACCTAGCCGGTGCCAGCAAATACCGCGGGCACTCCAAACTTCTAGGTACTCACTTGGGTAACCTAGGCAAACGAACTAAATACCGCCGGTAACTCGATGGGGTCGAGTGTCGCCTAGGTAACCTCGATACGTTGCTTAAATACTGTAAGTAACTCGACGTATGCCGATTTGCAAATAGGTAACCTCATTAACGCAACCAAATACCGCAGGTATTTGATAAGGGTCGAGGGTCGAGTAGGCAACCTCAATAACGGGAATAAATACCGCTGGTAATTTGAGATGTTACGATACTCCAGTAGGTAGTCTAACCCGAGAGAAAATACCAGAGGTAACCCGAATTATGACGATAATCGGGTAGGTAACCTAAATACCGGGAATAAATACCGCAGGTAATTCGAGATGTTACGATACTCCAGTCGGTAGCCTATCCCGAGTAAAAAAACCAGAGGTAACCCGAATTATGACGATAACCGGGTATGTAACCTAAATACCGGGAATAAATACCGCACGTAATTCGAGATGTTACGATACTCGAGTAGGTAGCCTAACCCGAGGGAAAATACCAGAGGTAACCCGAATTATGACGATAATCGGGTAGGTAACCTCAATACCGGGAATAAATACCGCAGGTAATTCGAGATGTTACGATACTCACGTAGGTAGCCTAACTTGATAGAAGATACCAAAGATAACCCGAATTATGATGATAATCGGGTAGGTAACCTAAATACCGGGAATAAATACCGCAGGTAATTCAAGATGTTAATGGTTGATTAGGTAACCTAATTAGGGCAACGAAATATTGCAGATAACTCGACGGATGTCGATTGTCGTTTTTGTAACCTAATTAGTGCAGCGAAATATTGCAGGTAACTCGAGCTATTGCGCTACTCCCAAGGTACTCGTAGACTTTCGCCACACCCGGTATATCGTCTCACGGTCGCCACGAGATTTCGCGTTATTAGGCCACATTTATTCGAAAGGATAATTTCGGTGGCGAGTACGTACATCGAGCGGCTTCTATTTGGAAAGAATCTCGCTAACGCTCGACGAACCATAGATGACAACAAAACTCAAGAACGTAAACATTCGCCAGAGACCACGGTCGCGCGTCGACCCTGAGCGCGCAACGCGGAACAAAAAAATATTTCGGCGACAAGAGAATAATAATAATGGCTTATCTCTAACATGTAATGGCTTCGAATTTCGTCATGGATCGCGTTTCGAAACTCGCCCAATTTTTGCGTGTAGGGACTCTAATTTTTCGCGATAATGTAGCCCAAAAGGACGGAACGAATTGTTGATAGATACGAGCTCCGACTCGGAAAGGAATTACTCTAAAACTCGGTCCCAGGGGATCGGGACGCGGGCGCCGAAAGCGATCCCATCGCTGCCCGGAAGCCCGAGAGTCCCTCGATTCCCCCGGAGCCGCAACTTAATGTGGGATAAAGATAAATCGCCTCGTGGCGCACCAAACAGAAAAGAAAATATAGTCGGAGCTCCTACCTTTATGGAGAGAATGTCAGTACGAGTTCGGGCTCACCGCTGGAGTCGTCGCAGCCAGGAGTAGCCCTTCTCACAGGATCCTCGGGCGTCGGTCACGTGTTGTGCGTATTGTCTGAATTTTTCCGGTCGCGACTCATCGTGGGGAGTCCAAAATCGAGACTAATTTCTCGTGCGACGCTCCCGCGGTGTTTCCGAATCGCTTATGACCCCCACTCGCGTGCCACTACCGACTCCTTACTCGTGTGAGCACGTGAGCGAGCCTGTCTCACTCGCACGGGCCTCGCGGTTTCGGCGGAATCGGCGACCACGGTCGCGCTCCCTCGCGACACCCCGCGTGCCCGCACCTCTCCTCGGAAATGGAGCGGCACCCCGGGCGTCTTCCTCTAGGAGCCGAGGCGGGATCCCCGAACCCGGGGGAGGCCTCCCTCGCTGGCTCCCGGCGTCCCGGGAGGAGCGGTAGGCCCACCGGGTAATTTGGCCACCAGGCGAGATACACCCCGATCGCCGATACACCGCTCTGACCCCCTTCGACGAGGCGCCGGTTTTATCCGGTCCAGGAGGCCCGGGGTGACCGCAGGGATGGTGCAACGCCAGGTTGCGAAGTCGGGAGGGACGGGCGACACAGTCTGTTGGCCTTATTCCGGCGTCCCTCCCAGCATCCGATTCCGCGAGCACGGATGGTCGACGCTCGCTTGTGAATGAGTACAGGCGCGAGAACGTCCTCCTGGACCACTTCACGCGGAGTGCTGCGATTCGCGAGGCCGGAAGTCGTGCCTCTCAGATTAAACCTTCTCCTTTCCCTATTCGGAACGAGCTGGGGCGCGCGAATGGGCCATCCCGTCTATCGTTCCTTCCGTCCCCTTATCTACCCAAACGTGGGGATCTGAAATCCTTTTAGCGCATATTGAGACATGTATTTACTGGTGGGATCTCGGGTCGCGCGCCCAAAGGTCGAGATCGACTCTCCACTCGGCCCGCATGGAACGCCTCGTTACGTGGAGAGTCGGCCAAAGGTAGACTGCGGAAGATAATATCGCGGCGCTCCGCGGTAGCTACCGTTCGCCGGTATAGAGGGATTTCCAAAGCAACGTAATGGCAAACGTACAAAGCAAAAGCCACGCAAGCGAATGAGCCGAGCGGTAATGCGGGGAAGCAACAGCGGATAACGTCCATGCGACAACGGGAATAATATAGAGTGGGTCGTACACAGGTAAGTTGCTTAACATTTCAGTTTAATTTTAGGTATATTTAGGATAGTTAAAACACAACAGTTCTTAGGCAACTCGCTGGCTGACTCGATAGAATTCGAAAAACAAAAAAAAATTTACCGTAGCGGCGCGGCCCCAAGCCAAAGAGAAGTTCAGAAAGGAAAAGAAAAAAATTGAACACACAAAAAAATACATAAAAGAACCAAATTTTCGGCTTCTATGCCAAAAAAACGAAAGGGGTCTTAACGAAGCCAAATTACGGCGTCTGTGCCAAACAAAAGAAGGAAACTAAAGAAACAAAATTCCGGTGTCTGAGCCAAACAAAAAAAAACAAAAGAAAGGACGGGAATAAAAGGAAGTAGAGTTACGGCGTTCTGCCCAATGGAGAACGATCGCGGAAGCGGACAGCAATTCTTCAGCACAGAAAGATAGCGAAAGAAGACAAAAAACGAAACAAAAAGGAAAAGGGAGAATCCCATGGGTCTTCCCCCCCTGCTCTGCCAGCCACAGGCACTAGCGCCCGCCGTTTTTTCCCCGGTGGTTGCGGGTGATGGCATCCTTTCGAAACCGTCTCCCCTTCGGGCCCGAGAATGATGGGGCCGACTCCGTGACCGAACCCGGTCCCATCCAGGGGCGGTAGGACGGCCTATGTTTCGCAGGCTGCAGGTAGTCCAACGCTGCCGGTCCCCGGGCATACGGCCGGATGGTATCACAGAACGGGTTTTTCCCCAGAAAGGGTGGCTCCCCTAGCTCGGCGTGCTCCGCAGTCTGTTCCAGTACGGTGTGGAATGATGGTGGATCAGGCTCGCCCGGTGGGTCTACTCCCTCAGAGCGGTCGCCCGTAGCGGAGGATCCCTCTTCGGTGGCGAGTTCCTCCTCGTCGAGAGCCTCACTCAACTCCCTCATGAGGTCGTCTTCTCCGGCCTCGGAGTCGCCTATTACCACGATGGACTCTGACGACGAGGATAAATTCTCCCCGCCCGGCAGGGTGGCCTCGCTGGCTTCCTCCGGGGTCGAGGTCGTGTCCATGGGTTGGGGCGATTCCGGGCTGGACACGCGTTCCCAACTGTCGCTGCTGGCTGACCGCCGGTCCATCGCAGGAGGGTCGGTGTTTCCTCGCCTTATCTGATTCCCGGTCCGTGTACGGAGGGTTATTTTACGGGGAACTCGGTGGAGAAAAAAAACCAAAAAAACGATCTGGGGAGGAAAAACGAACAGTTAGACAAGCAATACACTACAAGCAGGGTAGGGCACAAAGAGACATGCAGTCCATGGGAGGCCGATACCAGGGGATTACTTGGCTGTAAGCGAGACCCGTAGGAAAGTATCTAGGCAGGTAGTCAGGTAGTTTCCCAGATAGACCAATCGCAGCAAGCGTAGGTAATTTCCTAGATATGCCAACAGCAGCAAGCGAAACAAAAAGGTAAGTATCTAGGTAGGTAAGCCGGTAATTTCCTATATAGCAGCAAGCGAAACGAAAAGGTAAGTATCTAGGTAGATAAGCCGATAATTTCCTGTGGTGTAGTACGCGGACCAGCCTACGCGTCCGCGTCACCACGGCGAGCGGTCCCCTAACGGGGTTATGCTACATACGGCTTCAAATCCTGGACATATATTTTACCCGTCCATGGGCCGTTTGGATCCATTACGAACGGACCATGGTACCTCCGGGCCAACTTGGCCTCGATGTGCTGCGCTTCCAAGGACAAGATCCGGAGCCGTTTCAGGACCAGGTCCCCACCGCGAAGTCCCGCTCGCGGCGCCTCCGGTTGTAGTACTTAGCCTGTGACTGGTAGGCTGCTTCCAGCGAATGCTTCACCAAGTGTCGCATTCCCTCCAGCCTCTCCATGCGCTCTTTCCAGGCTTGCGGGTTGTTAGGGATCACCTCGGGCTCCGCTGAACGCGGCGCGGCGGCCGAAGGCGCAGGTTCCCGACCCGATTTGAGGTAAGCCGGGCTCGTTTGTAGGGAGCTGTGGTAGGCGGTGTTATACGCAAAACGTAGCGCGGGGAGGTGAACGTCCCACTCGCGGTGGTCACCGTCCAGGTATGCCGTAATCATGGTTTTAATCACCCGGTTTACCCGCTCTGCGGGGTTAGCCTGGGGGTGGTAGGGAGGAGTGGTGTGGTGTCGGATGCCGACTCACTCGGTTACGGAGTGGATGTCTCGATTGTTAAATTCGGTGCCATTGTCTGTCAGCAGTATTCGGAGCGCCCCCCAACGACAGACGACGAGTTCTTCCAACATTTCGGCTATTGTCCGACCCGTGGCCTTACGCAGGGGCACGAACTCTACCCATTTGGAGAACAAATCTTGAAAAAATAGAATGAACGCGAACCCTACTTTGCTGGTAGGTAGCGGATCCATGATATCAGCGGCCACCGTGTCCCAGGGTTGTTGTAACACGCGTTTCCCCATTAAGCCGACGGGGCTTGCCTGTTCCACCTTACATCGTTGGCAAACCCCGCATTTCCGGACGTAGTGGGCTACGTCCCGAAACATATTTGGCCAGTAGTAACGTACTCCAAGTCGGCGGAAGGTTTTATCGACCCCCAAATACCCGGCTTGTGCGGCGTCGTGGGACTCGCTTAGCGCGCGAGGCCTTAGTTCGCGAGGCAATACCACCTTCCAGGAACCAAAGTCCGGCACTTCCGATTCAAGGAAGCCCGATGCCCGGTGGTAGTATAATTGGGCCCCCTCAACCCGCCAGGCAGGGTGCTGATCGGGGTTACGCGACACCTCCCGATACCTTTGTTTGTACCAGGGGTCCGTGACCTGGGCGCCCTCGGTCAACAAGGTACGTAGCTCCTCCGGTATCCTCGAGAGAGCGTCTGGCACGTGATGTAAGGCTCCCTTACGATGCAGGACTTCGTAATCGTACTCCTGCATCTCCAAGGCCCACCGCCCGAGACGACCGGTCGAGTTCTTCAAATTGTGGAGCCAGCGCAGGCTGGGATGATCCGTTATGACCGTGAAGCGGTAACCCGCTAGGTAGCAGCGAAATTTTCGGATGGCCCATGTCACGGCCAGGCACTCTTGCTCGGTTGTAGTGTAGTTCTTTTCGGCAGGGCTTAGGGAGCGACTCGCGTAGGCAATGACGTGTTCCACTTCGTTCACCGTCTGCGTTAAAACGGCCCCGAGGCCGACACTACTGGTATCGGTTTGTAACACAAAGGGAAGCTCGAAGTTCGAACAAATAAGGGTAGGTGGCGAGGAAAGGCTCAGGCGGATGGCCTCGAAGGACCTGTGTGAAGTTGGCAACTGACAGTACAGAAAGTAATTTTTTTTTGCATTCGTTTGTACTCGGTTTGTACCCGTTTGTACCGCCTTAAATTTCGTTTGTACCTTAAGGGGGAAAAAGTACGAGGGAATGGAAAAATTAACCGCAACCCCTTTAGAGCTAAACGATTTTAATAAATGCGATTGAAAAAAGAACCGTTTGTACCCGTTTGCAACGTTGAAAAATTTTGTTTTTGAATTTTTTTTTCAAATTTTTTTGGGAAAAAAATTTCGATTTTAAATTCCTTCCAAGTTCCAAATCAATTCATTCCAATTCAATTCATTCCAATTTTCAAATTGCCGTTCGTACCGACAAGTATATCGTTTGTACCACCTAGCAATTGTTTCAACTCATTCGTATAGGTGAGTATATCGTTTCTACCACCGTGTAATCGTCGGTACCCATTCGTACTGACGAGTATATCATTTGTACTACCGAGAAATCGTTTGTACCCGTTGGTATCGACGAGCATATGGTTTGCACCACCGTATATAGTTTGTACCACCAAGAAAACGTTTGTACCCGTCTGTACTATCGAGCAATCGTTTTTACCCGTCTGTAATGTCAAGCAATCGTTTGTGCTCCCTCATACTGACGAGTATATCGTTTGTACCGCCGATATATCGTGTGTACCGGTATGTACTATCGAGCAATCGTTTTTACCCGTCTGTAATGTCAAGCAATCGTTTGTGCTCCCTCGTACTGACGAGTATATCGTTTGTACCGCCGATATATCGTGTGTACCGGTATGTACTATCAAGCAATCGTTTGTACCCATTCGTACTGACGGGTATATCGATTGTACCAACGAAAAAATGTTTGTACCCGACTGTATTATCGCGCAATCGATTGTACCCGTATTTGATATCAAGCAATCGTTTGTACGCACTGGTACTGACGAGTATATCGTTGTACCACCGAGAAAACGTTTGTACCCGTTTGTACTATGGAGCAATCGTTTGTACCAGTTCGTATCGACGAGTATATAGTTTTTATCACCGAGAAATCGTTTGTACCTGTCTGTACTATCGAGGAATCGTTTGTACCCATTCGTACTGACGAGTACATCATTTGTACCACCGAGAAAACGTTTGTACCCGTATGTACTATCGAGCAATCGTTTGTACCCGTTGGTATCGACAAGTATATCGTTTCTATCACCGAGAAATTCTTTGTACCCGTCTGTACCATCAAGCAATCGTTTGTAACCGTTCGTATCGACAAGTATATCGTTTTTACCACAGAGAAAACGTTTGTACCCGTCTGTACTATCGAGCAATCGTTTGTACCCATTCGTACTGGGGAGTATATCGCTTGTACCACCGAGAAGACGTTTGTACTCGTCTGTACTATCGAGCAATCGTTTGTACCCGTCTGTAATATCAAGCAATCGATTGTACCCCCCCCCCCCCGTACTGACGAGTATATCGTTTGTACCACCGAGAAAACGTTTATACCTGTCTGTACTATCGAGCAATCGTTTGTACCAGTTCGTATCGACGAGTATATCATTTGTACCACCGAGAAATCGTTTGTACCCGTCTGTATTATCGAGTAATCGTTTGTAACCGTTCGTATCGACGAGGATATCGTTTGTACCATCGTTTGTACCCATTCGTACTGACGAGTATATCGTTTGTACCACTGAGAAATCGTTTGTACCCGTTGGTATCGACGAGTATGCCGCATGTACCACCGAGAAAACATTTGTACCCGTCGGTAATATCAAGCAATCGTTTGTACCCCCCGTACTGGCGAGTATATCGTTTGTACCACCGAGAAAACGTTTGAACCCGTATGTACTATCGCGCAATCGATTGTACCCGTTGGTATCGACGAGTATATCGTTCGTACCACCGAAAAAACGGTTGTACCCGTCTGTAATATCAAGCAATCGTTTACACCCCCCGTACTGGGGAGTATATCGTTTGTACCACCGAGAAAACGTTTGTACCCGTATGTACTATCGCGCAATCGATTGTACCCGTTGGTATCGACGAGTATATTGTTTGTACCACCGACAAAACGTTTGTACCCGTCTGTATTATCGAGCAATCGTTTGTACCAGTTCGCATCGACAAGTATATTGTTTGTACCATCGAGAAATCGTTTGTACCCGTCTGTACAATCGAACAATCGTTTGTGCCCATTCGTATCGACGTGTATATCGTTTGTACACCGAGAAATCGTTTGTACCCGTATGTACTATCGAGGAATCGTTCGTACCCATTCGTACTGACGAGTATATCGCTTGTACCTCCGAGAAGACGTTTGTACCCGTCTGTACGATTGAGAAATCGTTTATACCTGTCTGTAATATCAAGCAATCGTTTGTACCCCCTCGTACTGATGAGTATATCGTTTGTACCATCGAGAAAACGTTTGTACCCGTCTGTACTATCGAGCAATCGTTTGTACCAGTTCGTATCGACGAGTATATCGTGTGTACCAACGAGAAAACGTTTGTACCCTTCTGTACTATCGAATAATCGTTTGTACCCATTCGTACTGAGGAGTATGTCGTTTGTACCACTAAGAAATCGTTTGTACCCATTAGTATCGACGAGTATGTCGTATATACCACCGAGAAAACGTTTGTACCCGTCTGTAATATCAAGCAATCGTTTGTACCCCCCGTACTGGCGAGTATATAGTTTGTACCACTATGAAAACGTTTGTGCCCGTCTGTACTATCGCGCAATCGTTTGTACCGATTCGTATGGACGAGTATATCGTTTGTACGAACGAGAAACCGTTTATACTCGTGTGGACTATCGAGCAATCGTTTGTACCCGTTGGTATCGACGAGTATATCGTTTGTACCACCGAGAAATCGTTTGTACCCGTTAGTATCGACGAGTATATCGTTTGTACCACCGAGATAAGGTTTGTACCCGTCTGTACTATCGAGGAATCGTTTGTACCCATTCGTACTGACGAATATATCGCTTGTACCTCCGAGAAGACGTTTGTACCGATCTGTATTATCGAGAAATCGTTTGTACCCATTCTTACTGACGAGTATATCGTTTGCACCACTGAGAAATCGTTTGTACCCATTGGTATCGACGAGTATGTCGTATATACCACCGAGAAAACGTTTGGACCCGTCTGTATTATCGAGCAGTCATTTGTACCCGTCTGTAATATAAAGCAATCGTTTGTACCCTCTCGTACTGACGAGTATAACGTTTGTACCATCCAGAAAACGTTTGTACCCGTCTGAACTATCGAGCAATCGTTTGTGCCAGTTCGTATCGACGAGTCTATCGTGTGTACCACCGAGAAACCGTTTGTACCCTTCTGTACTATCGCGCAAACGTTTGTATCCGTTCGTATCGACGAGTATATCGTTTGTAAGTAGAAGAACTACACGGGTTCTGGACAAAGTGGCGGCGAGGGGGGTGCGGGAACGGGGGAGTCCGGGCCGGGGGGTCAGGGGAGAGGTTTGATCATGTGGTGGGGGAAGTGTGTGGTGGGGAGTATGCGGAGAAGGGGAGGTGATGAGGAGTCTATAGCAAGGGGAGGGAGGTGTCCGGCTGTCTCGCGAAGGTCTAGGGACCCGTTTGGGTTTGTTCGGGGGAGGGGGATTTGCGGCTCCTGGAGAGAGGTCGGCGAGTGACGTCATGCGGGGAAGAGGATGCCCAAAATCATGGGTCAATGTCAAAAAGCACGAGAGGATAACAGTTGTAGGTGCGGGCCAAGGGGGGCACCGGCAGCCAGGGGACATCGTAGACGATGCGTCGTTTTTCCAAGGGGGTGTTTTTGACACAGGTGAATCGTTTCCAGACAATGGAGGACAATTTCTCTCAAACATGTGGATATGCATGTGAAAGCCAGCGTCTATGGTACTCTCTCGGCATCTTAATGCAATTTTACTGCAGATGTCAAATGAGACTTTACAGATAAACTTTTAATGCAGTTATTATGCAGTTATTATGCAGTTTTTTGCAGTTATTATGCAGTTTTTATGCAGTTTAGCAGCAACTTTTTATGTTGCAACTTTTTATGCAGTTATTATGCAGTTATTATGCAGTTATTATAACTTTTTATGCAGGAGGCCCTTATAAAATTACATTGCATTCGGTCTTGTATTCATTCCGAAAGATAACGTCGAGATGTTTGCATGTGCGAGTATGTATGCAGTGCAGCCAGCCAAGAACCCGTGGGACTTGACGAAGAATGAGCTCGAACACGTTCCAAAGACCTTGCTCATAAAATATTGGAGTCGACACATTGGTATGCTGTGGGATCGTTTGCCGGAACATCATCAAAACGACAGTGAAATATTATCATATCTTCCATGCATGAAGCATTGCAATACACCTGAGATGTTGGATCGTATTGATGGTCCCCCACCTCCGCAACGGCATTGTGAAAAGTATTGTGAGGGAGACAATACTATTCGTGAGAAAAAATAAACGTTCCTCGACACATTTGAAGTTGTTTTGTCGATGAAAAATGGATTTCTCATTGTCAGCAAAACGGCGGAATTCTTCCCAACGGAGAAGCTGTCTCAAGGTTCCATCGTGTTATCTAATCTCCGACATGAAGGCTGCCCACACCAAATTAGCAAAGCGTTACGTAGTGGACATCATGGACGAGTTCGCCGTCTTCTTACCAGCACGACTCATGAAGGCCTTCAATCACGGTCCAAAGATGTTTGAGAATATATTGGAATTGGCTCGCAATGACGAACTATACATGAACTGCACATGAACTATTATGGCGGACAATACAGCAGCATCGCGTTCAATAAACAGTGAGCACACCATTGTGCTGGTCGGAAATGATGAGTTCAATGGGATCATCGGTCACTAACATCGTTGAGTTTTCAACATGCTCACAACAATATATAAAGGATAGCTTTCATTGAATATAAAAATGTTCCACGTTGCTGTTGGATGTAAGAATAAATACAATCCAAAAGGTATATGTCAAAATGTTTTTTACTTAAAAATGTTTTTTTATTTAAAAATCCTCCGCTCACGCAGCGCTTCGTATACACTCAACCAGATTTTCAGCGATTTTACATTCGCATTGGCGCAATTGTATTTCATATTGAAGAAATGACGGGAACATTTAAAGTCGGAGATATTTGGCAATTTCTGCAGCGAGGGACAGTCCAGGGTCTCCAAGTCAACAATTTTGGTTGTAGGATCCGTGAATCTTGATATCCATGAGCACTTTTCGAATCCCTTCACGTAGATGGTAGGAGCTCCTTGCAAGATGGTTCGAATTATCATTCTAGCTGCCTCGTATGGTATATCACCATGATCCCATCGTAATCCGTGAAAATTGCGTTCCAACCATTTGTTTGTCTTTTTGTATTTGTCTGGCAACGAGTCCCATGCAGATGGTGCGTTGAAGAAAAACGTCAGCGGTTCAGCCTTCTTGTCGTGGAGTTTGACGATGGAAATCTCCTTTAGGACAAAATCGTTGATGGGTCTCTTGAACCCCTGCACATCGACGACGAGCTCCGTATTGACTGAAGAGTCCGCAGACAGTTGACAAGATTTATACCAATTGTTTAACCGCACCACTAATCGGATTGTATTCGACAATACGATCATGGAGGATTAAACAGAATGCAGCAGTTTTCGGCGGAATATTCGTTTTCAATTCAAATTCGAGACGCACATCCACGGGGCCGGCCTTAAGGGAATCATTTTTCTTTGAGCAGTCAATGACGGCGAGGGGGGCTTTTTCTAAGAATTCCTTCTTATTTAGCCATGGTTCAGCTTCTTTGTTGTGATAGGTGAATTAGAAGTTTGTATACATCTCGTAGAGTAAAGCATACTGATTTTGATTGATATTTAGGTTTAGATTTCCATATGGATAGCATCGGGAGTTTAGGTATAGCTTGACATCGCTGATGTTGCAATGATCAAAGTTGCTCGCATTCCTCTCTCATATTTTTTCGCCCCGTCTGCAGCGCGAGAATGACATATCGTGGTTTCTCCAACTGATTGGAAGTCTTGACAGACCACATATGCTTAGAGGTGACAGGGAGTAGTGGATATTCATACAATTCCCACGTTCGAAAACTCATGGAAATTGGTGCATCTTTGGCGAGAAATTTCAATAGCTGAATTTTTCGTTGATCTGAGACTGTTACATACGGTACAAGCCATTCGATTTTATGCAATACGAGTTTGTAGTCTTCGGGAGCTGTTTGCATGATGGCATTATCATCAGTCTTCGATCTCGTAAGAATTAGCTCATGCTTGGCATTTACCACAATTTTCCGATAATCTTCGGCAAATCCAAGCAGCATGCTCAGTGGTATACACACATCAAAATTTCCCGATACATCAACAATCTGCTTCGTCTCTTCAACATCGAGCCATCCCGTGTTCTCGAGCATACAGCTCTTAGCTGGACTGAGAGACGAATATCCTTTAATTACACTCGTAATACCCACATTCTTATTACGATCGATTTCTATGGCATTCAACTCATATCGCACTTCTTCAAACAAATGGCAGATGGCATTGTTGACGAGACTTGTGGCAGCGGTTGGCATCCCATCACGCTTAGATAATTTTCGACAGATGTGCAAGGAACTTTTGCTTGGCAGGATGGCTAGATCTTGATTTTGAATGGCAATACGTATTTCATCGCTGTTATTGAAGGTCCAAGATGCATATGGTTGATGAGCGTAAATTTCACAATGAATGATGGATTCGTCGAAGGCTATGGGCTCCTGAATGTTTACGATTTCTTCTTCCATTGCACGCAGCACAAAGCATAAAATAAATAATGTTTTACACGCTGTCCCCACGTACTTTCAGACCCAAATTCTTCAAGAGTAGCACGTTTTGAGGTGTGAGCACTTTGGGTTCAGGCCGACGACTGATTGTTTTTACCCATGCTTGTTTAGTGTTATTAGTGACTCTGTTAAAGACTATACCCATTATGATTTTATATGCAGCCGTATTGTGAGTACTTCACCGCGGAAATTCACCAAGTCACCGTCCTGATCCACTATTCGAAGTTGTATTGTGTCTATCGTTCGGCTTGTGATTGGTAGATAAGTGACGTGTGATGGAACCTCAATGATTTTATATCCTGGGGGGACCGATGGGAAAAATTCATGAATGGTGTGCACTTTTTGTCCGTTAATATAGGCACCAGCGGTTATATTGCACTCAACCCGTAGGGCGTTCACTTTGAGAATGGCTACTGGAAGATCAGATTCGTGTCTTTTATTCGCTTCCAATTTACGTGCTGTGAAGGCCAGTAGATGTCCAATCGAATCTTCAGTAAAGTTTGTTGTGGTTAATGTCTATATTGGGAATAGAGTTGAATGTTAATAGTTCCACGAGACCGAGAGTATAATTTTTGTTTGGTGAGAGTTCTATAGGGGTAAAGTATTGCGCCTCGAGTATAGATGACGATCCAGATATGGTCAATATTAAAGTATCTTCCATGACGCTGGTACTTTGACAACTAAACTCTCAGCCTTATACTCCACGTATATATAACATGTATTTGTCTTTGTATCGTAATTGTTGACAAAGAAACTTGACACATAGATGTCCGCATTCAATCGTATCATATTCTTGATATCTCTTATAATTATAGTTCACGCTACCGACACCAAAATATCTCATGAGTTCAGATGGTGGTGGAAGATCGCCGAAACTGTCAAAGTACATGACTTTCCATCCAGTCTTTTTGTAGGCAACCCAGTGTGTGCCAGGGCCCACATTTTCATCCAAGTTCACAATCGCTGATGCATATTTGAGTGGCCCGCTCATTGGTGATGTATCCCGCATGTACACGCCACGGAAATGTGGAACCTTCACGACTCTTGCATATTTGAGTAGGTCGATGTCGGTCAACGGTCGGTGTGGTAGCGTTACTTGACGTTTTTTGGCTTGATATGTAGACCCAATCCTTGCTTATACGGTTTCAGATGTAACCCCCTACCCAAAGCAATCGCTTCAATTGTTCGATTATGTCGTTTACTTTCATTCAATTCACGTTTAGCCGCTTGAGCAGCATTTACAGCTTTGGCTATACCAGCCGCACCACCCGACAAAACCCCGGCAGCGCTGAGACCCGCAAATATAGGTATCAGAAACGGCAATAAACCACCAATTTTATGAGGTATCGGTAGAACCCGCGGTGCGCGCACTTTGCCACCTTCAGTCTTTACCGCTACACGAGCACCCTTTAGAGCCGATTTAATAACCGTATGCGGATCATTACTTTGAATCATCGTCTTCTTCGCAGCACGAATAATTTTTTTCAAACAAACGCCGCCGTTACGTGCTCCCTTCATCCCAATGCCAAATTTTCTCTTTGTCTGCATAATATTTGACACACTCCAAGCACTTGCTTTCTCGCCCATGCTAGCGTCTTTAGCGGTAACGCGGTGCCAAGCTTGTTCGGCCAACACTTTATCTGCTGAATGTCTCGCTTTAAGGTTATCTGGATTTTTTGAATATGCAATGTCGTGTTGTTTGCAAGCCGTGTCTAACGGATTAATTCCCGGATCACCACGAGCAAGGCACTTAGCCAGCTTTGTACCCGGCCCACAATACTGGTACCCAGGCAAATGTAATTCAACAGGGAGTTTGTTGATTAGTTGGTTGACAAAACCTTTACCGCTCTTGCCATGAACGATCATGACTAAGGACAATACTCGACTGATAGACAATCCCTATAAAATGCCTTTTTATATTGATTTTCCGTTAGTCGTGTGTGAGAGGGCGTCCAAGAAACAAACTTTCGGAGGCGGGCTTCCCGTAATAAATTTTGATAAATTTTTCGACGATGGAAGAATGAAGAGGCAAAAACGTCGTGGAAATATATTGCCGGATAGCATACGCGCCGTTTTTTGTGGTCCATCGAATTGTGGGAAAACGAATGCACTGCTCACTCTCATAATACACCCAAATGGTTTGAGATTTAAGAATATTTATCTCTATTCCAAGTCGCTGAAACAGCCAAAATATAAGTTGCTCGAACGATTACTCGAACCTCTGAGTGGCGTTGAGTATTATCCATTCAATGAACATGAACAAGTTATAGCACCAAGTGACGCACAACCCAACTCTATATTCATTTTTGATGATATAGCGTATGAAAAACAGGATAATGTGACAGCCTTCTTTTCCATGGGAAGACAAGATTGTTGACAGTTTCTATCTTTGTCAGACATACATTCGTATCCCCAAACATCTCGTGAGAGATAATGCGAATTTTGTGGTGGTTTTCAAGCAGGATGATACGAATCTCAAGCACGTGTACAATGATCATGTTAATACGGATATGTCTTATACATGCTTTAAAAACATGTGCACGAAATGTTGGAATTCCGACAAGTATGCATTCATCACAATCGATAAGGATACCAATATTAACGAGGGTCGATATAGGCAAGGTTTTGATTATTTCCTGACGCTCGATAAATGACCCGTCATTGATTAGGAAAAGACAGTATCATGTACACACCGATAGCGACAACATGAAGAGCGAACAGCTGTTGAGGGAAAAAGATGTATTGCATGAAATCTCCAAGACGAGCGATGCAATCAGACGAAAGCATCGAATACTCAAGATCGGAAGAGACATCGATAAGCAGACAAAGCAAAAGGTCTTTAAACCTATAATGAGACCATTGGAATAATTAGTTTCGAACAAAAACAACGAGGTGGTAAAGATGGAAGTTAAAGATGAAAAAGTAATGGATAATGATGTGAAATATTTGATGAATGGTGTCGAGCCCCAATTCAAGAATGAAGCACAAGATTCTTTCAAGAGTGAAACACAAGACTCTTTTAAGCTGGTATATGACGATGATGATGACTCACCAACCCAAAATGTTGATGATTTAATCAGTGAATATGGAAGCACATGGGAAAGGGTATGCCAAAGTATAAGGTGGCGCGAAAAAATACCCAATTGGATTACATTTTTTGGGATAGTCCCAATGAGCTAGTAGATCGTCTTCGCTTACTTCTAGCATCACAAGCAGCTGGAAATTCGTCACATTCAAATGAAATTGTATCGATTGTTGAGGAATTGCGTGAAGCCAAAATTATTTATTAACCCAACATTTGAAATTTCACGCATTATCAACATGAGTGTCGATGTGTTCCGACGCCAACTGAAAAAGAATATCGTCCTCAATACGCGAGGTCCTCCAGGCAGACCGGGGATTGGGTTTAGAACTACCGCAGATGGTCATTATGACTTGGGGCAAAAACGATTGTGTAATATCGCCAATCCGAAAGAACAAGACGATGCTATCAATCTAAGTGCTTTACATAAAAGATCTCGAACAATCATTAAGAACATACGGAAAGAAATAAATGAGAGTAACCTGTTGTTGGTTAATGGATTAGAAGCTACGATGAGAGATATTGCGAGGACGCTCGATGCAGATCTCAAAACTCTACAAGACTTGGTGATTCGCAATTCACACATCATTGCTGAACTGGATGCACGACTGAAAAGACTGGACAATGAATGAGAAAAAGAACGCTCTCGTGCGGGAGCTGCACAAACCTGCTCGCCGAAACTATCCGCGTCGGCACGTGGACATCCGTGGTTTGGATGAGACCTGGCAAGCTGATCTCGTCGATATGTCATCGTACGCACATCAAAACTCCAAACATAAATTTCTCTTATCCGTCATCTATACTTTCTCAAAATTCGCCTGGGCCGTACCGATGCGGAGTAAGAATGGTAAAGATGCAGCAACCGCACTGAAGTCGATACTCGTAAAGGGACGCATACCGCCGAAGTTACACGTGGATCAAGGAAAAGCGTTTTATAATCGTGACTCACCCTAATGAAAAAGTACAATATCCACATGTAATCAACATATAGCAATTTAAAAGCTTCCATTTGCGAGCGTTTTAATCGTACATTGAAAAATAAGATGTGGGTACAATTTAGTATTCGTAGTAATTATAGGTGGATCGATATAGTTGATAAATTAGCAGCCGAGTATAATGATTCCGTGCACCGCACGATTAAGATGAAACCGCGAAATGTCAATGCTGGAAATGACAAACAGCTACAACATGTCTATAATAAGACTCCATTGAAAAAGTCATCGACATCAAAATTCGAAATTGGTGATAAAGTAAGAATCAGTAAATTCAAGAGTGTTTTCGAAAGGGGTTACACACCGAAGTGGACGACGGAAATATTTACTATATATAGAGTGAAAAACACAAAACCTGTAACATTTCACCTCAAGGACTATGACGATGAACCGATTGCAGGTGGTTTCTACGATCAGGAGCTACTTAAGGGGGGATTTTCTTTTTTTTTCGACAAAAAAATCGATCTTTCGCTGACCGCTGTTTCATATTCTTCAAAGTGTTGAGAATATGTGTGCAAAATTTCAAATTAAAATTCTCAAAAATGGCAAAGTTATAAGCGATTTTATACCTGCGTGTCGACTCGCGGTGGCCGCGCGCTCGTTGTCACACGGCAGGGGTCGGCGCGCCCGGCAGCTGCCCGAATCTGTTGCTCGGCGGACGATAAAAATAACGGGACAGCATACAATAGGCATTTAATTCAATGAAGGACGAGTCCTAACGGTCGTGCGAGATCGAAATATTCGGTGGAGAGTCGCTCAGTCTCGAACGAGAGTTTACTGGTAACAGACGTATATATCATGGATCGAAAACAGGGAAGTGATACTCATAGTCGTGCTGCTAGACCGAAAAAAAGGAAATTTGTTGGGAATATTCACACCCGAGAAACGGAAACGACGTTTGCAAGTACGTCGGCCCAGAAACTGTCGACAGCGGAAGACAAAGAAATAATTACGGACCCGGGTCATGGATATCGCATTATCGCGTTTCTATCGGTTTTCTCTGCAATATCGCAACTCGTAATATGTCAGGAATGCAAAGGACCGATCAAATTTGGCGAATCCAGTTCTCGCGGCTTGGGTTTTAAAATAGTTGTGCAGTGCAAGTGTCGTGTGCAATATATTAATTCCTGTCCTCTCGTCGATGACAAATCGTGTGAGATAAACCGGAGAATGGTTTTTGTGATGAGACTATTGGGGCAGAGAGGGTATAAATTTATTTTGTGGCTTGATGGATATATCCCAAGGTTTCAGCACAACCTTGTACTATGCCTCCTTGGAGAACATTTACAGTGGAGCCAAAGCTGTATGGGAGCTGTGTGCGAAAAAGGCAGTGAAAGAAGAGAAAGCGAAGAATGCTGAGCACGGAAATCCAGAGACAGATATTTCTGTGTCGGGAGACGGAACATGGAAAAAGCGAGGATATAGTTCCTTGTTTGGAATCACGACACTCATCGGCAAATATTCAAGCAAAGTGGTTGACCTTGTCGTGAAATCGTCTTACTGTCACGCTTGTAAATGGTGGCAATCAAAATCCGGTACCGAAGAATACGACAATTGGTTCGAAGAACACAGCAGTGAATGTACGGCAAGTCATGATGGGTCAGCTGGAAAGGTGAAAGTTGACGCGATCAAAGACATGTTCTGACGATCTTGGGAAATGCATGAAGTACGGTACGCGAAATACATCGGCGATGGCGACACGAAAACATTCAAAGCCTTGTTGGAAGACAAACCTTACGGCGATGATTTGATCGTGAAGAAAAAGGAATGCGTCGGGCACGTTGAGAAGCGTATGGGCGAAAGCTTCAACGCAACCGTTTGGCGATTCGCACCTAAACACCTTCACTGCGGCGCGAAAACGATCGACATCGCGGCTTATTTGGCCGCAGGGATTTTTAACGAAGGCTTTACAGCAGTCCTTAAAACAATGACGACGATTGGAATCGTCGTTGGCCAGCAAGCATCAATATTCGTCGATGCGCGAGATAAGCAGCGGATAGAGAGGTCAACGAGACGCAGCCTCGAAGCAACGAAAGAGGCTCGAACAAGACGCAGAAGCGAAACTGCTTCACTGAATGAGTTGTTCGAAGCCGAGGACGGCATCCTGTATGGCCCTGCCATAGCAGATTAGATTAAAAATACTGTAAGTACTCGATATGTCCCATAAACTGTACTCACAACTTTAAACGCGTTTTTCTCGAAACAGCTTTTTCACAACTGGTGTGCACGATTTCTCAAAAACTATTCAACCGATTGCCTTCAAATTTGGACAGAATGCTCAGCTGACATCCTTTTATCGTTTGATGAAGCAAAAAAACAATACGTTTAATAGTTTTTTATTTATAACAAAAAATCGATCAATTTTTTTCGAAAAATCGATACTTCAAGTTCAAAACGTCACCAAATCGTCAATTTTTTTTCCCCTTCATCGAACGATAGCTATATGTGTCTAAAGTAAAATGCTTTTTGGGTTTTTGTTGCAGGATGAACGTGAAGGCTGTAATCGTGCACACCATCAAAAAAGGACCATCGCGCGTCGAGGGGGGTGGGAGGCAGATTTTTTGATGAAATTGTTTAAACAAAATTTTTGTATGTAGTAAACAGATCAATAAAACTATATGCCAAGTTTCACAAGTTTTCCGTTGTATACTTTCTTCACAAAAAAATTCCCAAAAAGCGGTAAATTTTGCGAAAAAAAAAGACAATCCCCCCTTAAAGTTCAACATCCTGATATTTATCTCATCGAAAAAGTATTGAAGAAGCGTGGTAATCGAATGTTTGTAAAATGGTTGGGTTTTGATAGTACCCACAATAGTTGGATAAGCAAATCTGATTTGTAGCGGACAATAAAAATGTTTTAAAATTGATGATTCTTCTCTCTCTCTCTCTCTCTACTCATTCCAGATGACGAGGCCTTTGTGTCGAAAAGGGTCGACCGTTCTCTTCAGCGTAGCATGTGTTTTCTCGCTTGGGCAGCCTTCTCCTTCTAACTTTTTCAAACCTGTCTCTCTCACAAAAGTGTGTTAGGAAGGTGTGGAGAAAAATATCGTGATTATAGCAAATTACAATGGGGTTTTCTTTATTTCTCCACTTGAAAAATTGACAAACTAATTCATTATTTACAAAACAATTATTTACTAAGTTGATTATTCTTAAAACATTTACAAAATACATGCTACGATTGTATTCTAAAATGCCCCCATAGTAGCGTTTTCGTGGTTCCGGGTATGATATACCGTTTGTCATCGTGCGGGCTTAGAGCAATTTTTGTCTCGTTCATGGTGTACACTTCATGTAACTTCGATCTTATGCACGATTGTTGGCGAGTCATTTCGATTTGTTCGTTTAAGCATTTCGTGTAATCCTCGAACGAGATCGTTCTTGCAACGATGTTACTCTTAACACCTTTTACTTTCTTTGTATCGTCTTTGCCCTCGACTCGCACCGCATACATTTTTGCTCTAAGCCCGATGAATTCCGTCATTATCCGGCCATTATTTTCGTCTTTCATTAGTCCAGGGACTTTTTTGTTGACAAGCGGTATATCATACCCATTATCCGCGGGATAGTCGCTAGTATCGAAACGATGAATGTTGCGCTTTGTGTCATCATACACATCCACGCAAAACACGCGTTATCCTTCGACTTTATATTCACCACCGCTTTCTTCATGATTATTTCCCGCGACAAAACAGTTTGACATCCGACACGCATTGGATTGTATTTGTTGATATTTAAAGTTAAGTTCAGTATCCGCGACAATGTCCTTCCGCTATCACGTTTTTGAAAATCTTCGAGGGATGCTAAGGTAGGCTCGACAACTCATTGTGTATACCACTCACGTAAATTGGATGTGGTAAAAAGTTCAAAGTTTTTCGTGTTGATACTTTTAATTGCACGTTTGTCACCTGCTTCAAATTCACCATTGAAAACTGTATTCACTTTTACACTGATGTGTTTGTTGATAATGTTTTGCACATGTGAAAGCATTATATCACATGCGTCTTCGAAAAACGGACGAGGTTCAATATGGTCGTTATTGATGACGCAGCCAGTCAGGATACGATTTCGAACGCTCTCGCCAAATCAAACCGCGATCGCTGTGTCCCGCGCCCACATGTAAAAATCGTTTGCGTAGAACATTTTTTAAACCTTCTAAACGAGCAATTTGTGATACCAATGATTGCTGATTTCCAAGCGATAATCGCGGTCGCTTAATTCGACTTTGCGTTTCCAACGACTCTACACATTGATCACACTGTTGCTCCCACACTATATACTCATCCACCGAATTGATTAGTGCGGCTTGATCGCGCAGATTTTGTTCTAATTGCGGAACGTTCTCAGCCATTTGCACACGCGCTAAACGAAGGCGCCAAGAAATGATGCGAGCAAAGTGACTGCTCGATTAAAAGTGTGCGGCTTTGGGTGCTAGAAGTCGTTTTCATTCGGAAAATTTATTTTCTGTCTTTCTCCTCTATCTTAGAAGTGTGCTACCTCACCATATTTTTTTATATTACAATGTTATAAGACGAGTATGGAAGCATGGGAACACAATGAA
The DNA here is from genome assembly GCA_944452715.1 of Ophion slaviceki. Classification (NCBI taxonomy): domain Eukaryota; kingdom Metazoa; phylum Arthropoda; class Insecta; order Hymenoptera; family Ichneumonidae; genus Ophion; species Ophion slaviceki. The sequence continues at coordinate 42,218,257 of OX101785.1, read as the reverse complement.
TTCAATTGGGTGAATGAGCGCGGAAGATCTGGGCCCTGTATCCAAAATTTGTGCTGGAATACCTACTTCTAATGCATTCATTTTTCAAACGAGTCTCCTATACGCGTTCATATGTATATCCACATGTTTAAGACAAATGTCTCACCTTTGTCTGGAAAAACGTTTCACCTGTATCAATGAGGCCGCCTTTTCCCACCCAGAGAAATGACGCATCATCTACGATGTCTCCCTAGCTACAAACGTCCCTCCTACCGTGTGTCCTCCGCGCCTACAACTGCTATCCACTCCTCCATGGGCCCCGTGGTTTCCGGCATCCTCTACCTACACGGCTTACTCGCTAGACTCCTCGCACACCTCTGCAACCCGCCACATTGGGTTCTTGGCGGGCGCACTGCATGCACACTCACACATGCAAACATCCTGATGTTATCTTTACGAATGAATACAAGACCGAATGCAATTAAATTTTTTGTAAGAGCTAGCTTTTGTTACTACAGCTGCATAAAAAGCTTATTTGTAAAGTCTCATTTGACAACTAGCATTACAATTGCCTTACATTGCCGAGAGTGTATCATAGACGATGGCTTTCACATGCATATCCACATGTTTGAGAGAAATTTTCCTCCATTGTCTGGGAACGATTCACCTGTATCAATAACGCCACCTCCCCCAAGAAAATTGTCGCATCATCTACAATGTCCCCTGGCTGCCGGTGCCCCCTCGATCCGCGCCTACAACCGTTATCCCCTCTCCGTGGACCCTCCGTGTTTTTGGGCATCCTCTTCCCTCGCGTGACGTCACTCACCAACCTCTCCGCACCCCTCTCCGCAAGCCACAAGTCCCCCTCCCCCAATTCCCCAAACGGGTCCCTAGACCTTCGCGCGACAGCCAGACACCGCCCTCCCCTTGCTATAGGCTCCTCACCCCCTCCCCTTCGCCGCATACTCCGCGTCAAACACTTCCCCCACCACATGATCAAACCCCTTCCCTTACCCGCCGTCCCGGACTCACCCGTCCCCGCACCCCCCTCGGCGCCACTTTGTCCAGAACCCGCATCGTTCTACTTTTGTACCAACGAGAAAACTTTTATACTCGTCTGTACTATCGAGCAATCGTTTGTACCCGTTGGTATCGACGAGAATATTGTTTGTAGCACCGAGAAATCGTTTGTACCCGTTAGTATCGATGAGTATATCATTTGTACCAACGAGAAAACGTTTGCACCCGTTAACTCTTACAAACTTATAATTTCGGTACAAAGACAGTTACTCGTACTATGATTACACGGAAACGCAGAGCGAAAGGGTTTAGCCTTGTAAGTCGACTGTTCAGTTCGGAGTTCGAATACAGAGTGTCTGCTCCTTCGTGATATAAAAATTAGGAAAGTCTGGTTGTAGGAGAAGGAGCTTTTTTGAGGGAATGCATTTTCGGATCAGAGCTTCGTAGTGATTGGTTAATCAATCGTGAGAATGTACGCTGACTTACGTGATAGGTCGGCGTCATGCGTGGGAATAGTTTTGTTCGTCTACTTATTAGGTCATTGCTATGGTGAATGCGGCCATTGTTCTATGTCCGAGGATCGGGTTCAGCGACCGAGGTTTCGTGGGTCTTGCGATATGACCGGGTGACGTGTTCTGATGCAAGCGAGTTTTCTTCGTGGGATTGTTTGGGTTTTAGGACAAGGTAGGATTGTGGCGTAGTTCGGTCCCTACATTTTGTTCGAGTACTCTAGGCGTAGGGTTTCTCTTCCGAGGCTGTGAGTATACTCCTCTCGTAAATTCGTCTGTCGTTGGCTATGTTTATGCGTGGGGACCTACGTGCTACGGTTTCGCTTTTGGTCTCGTGGTACGATTCGGCTATCGCTCGCTTAGCGTTAAAGAAATGTAGGTTTTTGGTCGATGAGTGAAGGTGCTGCTATCGTGCGTATTTACCATCGTCGTTTCAAAAAGAGAGAGAAAAAAAGTGAAGGCTGGGACGTAACAATATCAAGCAATCGTTTGTACCCCTCGTACTGGCGAGTATATCGTTTGTACCACCGAGGAAAGGTTTGTACCCGTCTGCACTAACGCGCAATCGTTTGTACACGTTCGTATCGACGAGTATATCGTTTGTACCAACGAGAAAACGTTTATACTAGTCTGAACTATCGAGAAATCGTTCGTACCCGTTGGTATCGACGAGTATATCGTTTGTACCATCGAGAAATCGTTTGTACCCGTTAGTATCGACGAGTATATCGTTTGTCCCACCGAGAAAATGTTCGTACCCGTCTGTCCTATCGAGCAATCGTTTGTACGCGTTGATACTGTCGAGTATAACGTTTGTACCACCGAGAAAAAGTTCGTACCCATCTGTACTGTCGAGCAATCGTTTGTACCCGTTCGTACTGACGAGTATATCGTTTGTACCACCGAGCAAACGTTCGTACCCGTCTGTAGTATCGAGCAATCGTTTGTACCCGTTCGTATCGACGAGTATATCCTTTGTACCACCGAGAAGTCGTTTGTACCCATCTGGACTATCGAGGAATCGTTTATAGCAGTTCGTATCGACGAGTATATCGTTTGTACCACCGAGAAATCGTTTGTACCCATCTGTACTATCGAGGAATCGTTTTTACCCATTCGTACTGACGAGTATATCGTTTGTACCACCCAGAAAACGTTTGTACTCGTCTGTACTATGGAGCAATCGTTTGTGCCAGTTCGTATCGACGAGTATATCGTTTGTACCACCGAGAAATCGTTCGTACTATTGAGCAATCGTTTATACACGGTGGTATCGACAAGTATATCGTTTGTACCACCGATAAATCATTTGTACCCGTCTGTAATATGAAGCAATCATTTGTACCCCCTCGTACTGACGAGTATATCGTTTATACCGCCGAGAAAAGGTTTGTACCCGTCTGTACTATCGAGCAATCGTTTGTACCAGTTCCTATCGACGAGTATATCGTTTGTGCCACCGAGAAATCATTTGTACCCGTCTGTACTATCGAGTAATCGTTTGTACCAGTTCGTATCGACGAGTATATCATTTGTACCCCTGAGAAAACGTTTGTACCCGTCTGTACTATCGAGCAATCGTTTTTACCCGTTCGTATCGACGTGTATATCGTTTGTACCACCGAGAAAACGTTTGTACCCGTCTGTACTATCGAGCTATCCATTGTAGCCATTCGTTCTGGCGAGTATATCGTTTGTACCACCGAGGAAACGTTTGTACCCGTCTGTACTATAGAGGAATCGTTTGTACCCGTTGGTATCCATGAGTATATCGTTTGTACTATCGAGAAATCGTTTGTACCCGTTAGTATCGACGAGTATATCGTTTGTCCCACCGAGAAAATGTTCGTACCCGTCTGTACTATCGAGCAATCGTATGTACGTCTTCGTACTGACGAGTATATCGTTTGTACCACAGAGAAAAAGTTCGTACCCGTTTGTACTATTGGGCAATCGTTTGTACCCGTTCGTACTGACGAGTATATCGTTTGTACCACCGAGAAATCATTTGTACCCATCTGTACTATCGAGCAGTCAGTTGTACCCGTCTGTAAAATCAAGCAATCGTTTGTACCCCCTCGTACTGACGAGTATATCGTTTGTACCACCGAGAAATCATTTGTACCCGTCTGTAATATCAAGCAATCGTTTCTACCCCCTCGTACTGACGAGTATATCGTTGTACCACAGAGAAACCGTTTGTACCCGTCTGTACTATGGAGAAATCGTTTGTACGCTTCGTACTGACGAGTATATCGTTTGTACTACCGAGAAAAAGTTTGAACCCGTCCGTACTATCGAGCAATCATTTGTACCCGGTGGTATCGACAAGTATATCGTTTGTACCACCGAGAAATCGTTTGTACCCCCTCGTATTGACGAGTATGTCGTTTATACCACCGAGAAAACGTTTGTACCCGTCTGTACTATCGATCAATCTTTTGTACCAGTTCCTATCGACGAGTATATCGTTTGTACCACCGATAATTTGTTTGTACCCGTCTGTACTATCGAGTAATCGTTTGTACCCGTTCGTGTCGACGCGTATATCGTTTCTACCACTGAGAAAACGTTTGTACCCGTATGTACTATCGAGTAATCGTTTGTACCCGTTCGTGTCGACGCGTATATCGTTTCTACCACTGAGAAAACGTTTGTACCCGTATGTACTATCGAGTAATCGTTTGTTCCCGTTCGTGTGGACGTGTATATCGTTTGTACCACTGAGAAATCGTTTGTACCCGTTGGTATCGACGAGAATGTCGTATGTACCACCGAGAAAGCGTTTGTACCCGTCTGTAATATCAAGCAATCTTTTGTAACCCGCCTACTGGTGAGTATGTCGTTTGTACCACCGAGAAACCGTTTGTACCCGTCTGTACCATCGCGCAATCGTTTGTACCCGTTCGCATCGACGAGTATTTCGTTTGTACCAATGAGAAAACGTTTATACTCGTCTGTACTATTGAGCAATCGTTTGTACCCGTTGGTACCGACAAGAATATCGTTTGTACTATCGAGTAACAGTTTGTCCCGGTCCGTATCGACGAGTATGTGGTTTGCACCACCAAGAAAACGTTTGTACCCGTCGGTACTATCAAGGAATCGTTTGTACCCGTCTGGAATATCAAGCAATCGTTTGTACCCCCTCGAACTGACGAGTATATCGTTTGTACCACCGTGAAAACGTTTGTACCCGTTTGTGCTAGCGAGCAATCGTTTTTACCCGTTGGTATCGACGAGTATGTCATTTATCCCACCGAGAAAACCTTTGTACCCGTTCGTATCGACGAGTATATAGTTTGCACTACCGAGAAAAAGTTTGTACCTGTCTGTACTACCGAGCATTCGTTTGTACCCATCTGTAATGTCAAATAATTGTTTTTACTCCCTCGTATTGACGAGTATATCGTTTGTACCGCTGATAAATCGTTCGTACCGCCGATAAATCGTTTGTACCGCCGATAAATCGTTTGTACCCGTCTGTACTATCGAGCAATCGTTTGTTCCCGTTCGTACTGACGAGTATATCGTTTGTACCACCGAGAAAACGTTTGTACCCGTCTGTACTGTCGAGCAATCGTTTCTACCCGTTCGTATCGACGAGTATCGCGTTTGTACCCCCGAGCAATCGGTTCTACTTGTTCGTACCAAGGCGTATATAGTTCGTACCACCGAGCATAAGTTTCTACCCGTTCGTATCAACGAGCATATCGTTGTAGCACTGACCTATCGTTGATACCCCTGAATCAAGAGTCATACTCGTCCTACGTACGAGTATATTATTCGTAGCTGTTCGTGGTCGATTTTTTTCTTATTCACACCCTGTATTTTCACCTCTTTAAAGACGCAAACTAAAAGCTTCTTACCGTCAATGACGCCCGATTAATTTTTTTAATTCCTAACGGTAAAAACGGGTACAATTGAGTCTTTTGTAATGGCGTATTTTTTAATCATTTAGCTCGCAATGGATTACGGCCTATTTTTCCATAGCCTCTTTTTTCCCTCTTAAGGTACAAATGAAATTCAAGACGGTACAATCGGGTTCACACGATTTACTCGTTGGTTCGAACGGGTACAAACGATTTCTCGGTGGTAAAAACGATTGCTCGATGGTACAGACGGGTACAACTGATTTTGCGGTGGTACAAGCGATTTACTCGTCGATACGAATGGGTACATACGATTACTTGGCGGTACAAATGATTTACGCGTTGGTACGAACGGGTACAAACAATTGGTCAGTGATACAAACGATTGAATTGTCACTACGAACGGGTACAAACGATCAAACGCCGGTCCAATCGATATACTCGCCAGTGCGAATGTGTTGATACGATTAATCGCCGGTATAAACGGTTTACTCTTGGGTGCGAACGGGTACAAAAGATTGCTCGGTGGTACAAACAATATAATCGACAGTACGGTTGTGTGCAAACGATTAACGCCCGGTCCAGACGCCATAATCGCCAGTGTGAAATGGTACAAACGATTAATTGCTGTTAACAAACAAATACTCGTCGAAACGAATCGGTACAAACGATTATACGCCGATACAAACGATATACTCGTCAGCACGAATGGGTACAAATGATTAATCGCCGGTACAAACGATTTGCTCGTTAGTACGAAGGGTACAAGCGATATACCTATGAGTACAAATGGTTGAAAAAGAAATACTCAGCGGTTTATACCGATAACCTAGTTGGTCCAAAAGGGTACAAGCCATAAGTCCCCAGTACAGATGGGTTTAAACGATTACTTAGTGGCATTAACGGGCACAAAGAATATACTATTCAATCCGATTAGGTTCAACCCTTGGGTATAAACCCATTATCACTTGCCCGTATTAATGGGTACAAATATTCGACTAATTGGTCATTAACGTTCCAAACGATTACCGGTTATTATAATCGGGTACAACCATTTTTTTGCGTATTTTGGCGAGTGGATTAATCTTGAGGATAGGAGTAATGGCCGGAAAGGCAATACTCTAACGATGAGAAAATATTTCAAATTTTTTTTATTATATGACTTTGAACAATTTTTTATCAGAAGGCCAGTTCATAACTGTGCCCCGCGTCCCTTTAATTTCTGATCCGATGTGGCACTATTTCTGGAAAATGCTGCATTAGCAAGGTTTGGCAAATTTATTTGACATTAGTTTTTGAGCATTGAGGAAATTACATGGAACTCCCGGCGCTTGACATATGTCCATGGTTAATGGTTTTTTTTATTACTCTCCGCGCTACCCGAAACCAACTACGAGGACGTGGTAATATCTGGCTCCATCTTTTATATTTTTTTTCTCTATTTTTATATTTTTTTTTGTTTTTTTTTCACATCTTGATTTTACGATTGTATTTCAAACAGTCATGTTCATTGACGTTTTTCGTCCGTCGTTATTGGAACCTAATAATATAGAATTGGTGATATCAATATACGTTTCTTATTCCTCTTTTGTTGTATATTTTTTTATCGTAATTAGTTCCTTACTTCTCACTTCTCAAATGATTATCATTTAACATTATACGAACACAATCATTGTGAGCTAATGTCATACATGGACGTGCGATCTCGTTATTGTTGTTTACAGTTATCGTAGTTAAAAGTGTTTGATCTGCATGTTTGTTATTTACTTTTATTATCGTTATAGCTGTTACCATCATTTTATTTTTCCTTTTTTTTGTCTGAGCAATTACGTTTTTTTCATCTATTTGTTGATTCCATAAAACAAAATTTTCCCATTTTCGTTCCATTTTTTTTTCGATCCTTATGCATAATTCAAAAAGGGCCGAACCCACGGGTCGAAGGTTTCTTCACTCACTTACGTATACCAGTATACTTATTTTTTTTTTAGCAATAGCGTCCGCGCCGTTGCTATGATCAGTTTTCTACTTGGAAGAAGGTCATTATAAGTAGATGTACTAGGGCGGTTCTGAGCCACTTTTAAGGGGAGGGTAAAGTGGGGGAGGGTCAAGTGGGGGAGGGTCAGGTGGGGGAGGGTTAGGTGGGGAGGGCCAGGTGGGGGAGGGTCAGGTGGGGAGGGCCAGGTGGGGGAGGGTCAGGGGGGGTCAAGGGAGGAGGGTCAGGGGGTGGTCAAGGGGGGATGGCTCAGGGGCGGTCCGGGGGGGGCAGGGGGCGATGTCAAGGGGTGAGGGTTCAGGGGGTAGTGTACAGCGGGCGGTGTCCGGGGGGGGTCGCCGGGCGCGTGTGACGTCACAGGAGGGCCTCGGTGGAGGGGGTACCCATGTGGTTCGAAGACTACTGGGAGAAGGAAGCCGCCGTCAGGGGGGGGGTCCAGCGCGGGAAAGCCAAGTGCGGGGATACGGTGGAGGGGAGTCGCCGGGCGCGTGTGACGTCACAGAGGGGGCCTCTTTAGGGGGGCCATGTGGTCCGTGGAGCGTCTGGCGGGGAAGCCGCCGTCGATGAGTGTTGTGTGTGTGAAGGGCGGCCTTTCAAAGCCCAATATTTATGACATGCAGCTGGTTCCATTCCGAAAGACAATGTATATGGCATCCGCCTCGTCTCCAAGCTCGCCGACACTCGAGACAGGTCCTGACAGGTTTCTCGGGAAAAATCTTTAGGGATCAAAGGGACCACGGATGGACCACTTGAGCGCAGCTCTTGAAAACGCGAGGTCTCCATTCCGAAATATAACGTCAAGATGTTCGCATGTGCGAGTATGTACGCAGTGCATCCGGCCAAGCACCCCCTGGACTTGACCAAAAACGAGCTCGAACAGGTACCAAAGGTCTTGCTCCTAAAATATTGGGGTAAATATGTTGGCTTATTGTGGGATCGTTTGCCAGAACATCATCGAATGACAGTGAAGAGATATCATATCTTCCATGCTTGGAGCATACGCCACAGATGAAAGATCACATCGATGGCCCTCCACCTCAACGTCGGGAGTGTACAAAATGCTGTGAAAATTCTCCACGTACGAGGTTCTTTGAACGTGTTTGAACCTGTTTTTCGGGAGCGTGAAAAAATGTCTTGGGGAAAATTCTCCACGGTTCTTCGAACGTGTTCAAACCTGTTTTTCACGATTGGAAGGGGGGGATTTTAGTGGGAGGCTTACGAGGGAGCTTATAATTTCGTGGACCACGCTCAGACTGCACGATTCCACTGCACCATCAACATCTAAAAAAACTTTGAAAGTGCGCGGAAAATGGATCTCTCGAGTATCAACAAAGTCGGCCGGATGGCAGAATTCCTCCCAACGAAGAAGCTGTCAGAACTCTCCGTTAAGTCGGAACGACTAATCTCCGACATAAGGGCCGTACAAACCAAATTTGGGAAACGTTACATCGCAGACATCGCGGATGAGTTCTCCGTCTTCTTACCAGCGCGACTTGTGAAGGTCTTCGACCAAGATCCAACAATGTTCGAGAGTATGCTGCAACTGGCGCGCAACGGTCAACTCTACATGAAGTACATTGGTGGAAAATACAACAGCGTCGAGTTCCATCGAATCTGAGTATGGTGGAAAAGAACGCTCGTGAAGGCCCGGTGGAAACAACGAGTTCAACAGCAGCCAGCATCGTCACCATCGTAGAGTGCAACGACTGTTTGCATCACACTCATCATCATCGTAGAGTTTTCATCGCTCGAGTCTGAGTATGGTGGAAAAAAATGCTCGTGAAGGCCCGGTGGAAACAACGAGTTCAGCGGCGGCTGGTATCGTCACCGTCGTAGAGTGCAACGACTGTTTGAATCATCATCGTAGATTTTTTAACGCTTGGTGCTATGTAAAAATGTACAAAAAAAAACGTTTTCATCGAATGTAATGTAAAAAAAAAAATTGTCGTCAAACTGTATTTGCCGTAAATATAGGAAATAAATGGAGAAGGATATTTATTCAAAATGTTTTTATTCATTTAAAAAAAAATCCCTCGCTCACGCTTCGTACACAGAGAGCCAGCTTTTCAACGACTTTACATTCGCTTTGGCGCAATTGTATTCTGTATTGAGGGAATGATGGGGACATTTAACGTTTGCGATTTTCGGCAACTTCTGCAGCGATGGACAGTCCAGAGTCTCCAGATTGATGACTTTTGTTGCTGAATGCGTGAATCTCGACAGCCATGAGCACTTCTCGAATCCCTTGGCATAGATCATAGGAGCTCCTTCCAAGATTTCTCGAATTGTCGTTCCAGCTGCCTCGTATGATATGCCGCTGTGATCCCATCGTATTCCATGATAATTGCGTTCCAGCCACTTGTTTGTCATTTTGTACTTGGCCGGTAAAGCGTGCCAGGCGAATGGTGCATCGAAGAAGAATGTCAGCGGTTCAGCATTCTTCTCATGGAGTTTGACGATAGACATCTCCTTCAGGACAAATTCGTTGACGGGTCTCTTGAAGCCCTGCACATCGATGATAAGCTCCATGTTGACCGAAGTGGATGAGAATCATCGGCATGATTTTATACCATTCATTTAACTCCATCACTGATTGGATTGTACTCTTGGTGAGACGTTCCAGAGACTTCCGAAGACATTCATAAGACGTTCAAAGACATTCAAGAGACGTTCGAAAACATTCATAAGGCGTTTGAAGACATGCATGAGGGGTTCAAAGAGTTTCAAAAGACATTCTACAACGTCATGAGACGTTTGAAGATGTTCGTGAGACCTTCAAGAGACTTTCGAAAACGTTTAAAGACTTTCATGAGAGGTTCGAAGACGTTCAAAAGATCTGTGACGATATTCATAATATGTTTGAAGACATCGATGAGGGGTTCGAAGACGTTTAAGAGACTTTCAAAGACATTCACGCGGGGGTTGGAAGATGTTCAAAAACTTTCGAATTCCTTCAACAGACATTTGACGACATTCATAATACGTTTGAAGACATTCATGAGGGGTTCGAAGATGCTTAAGAGAGATTTTCAAAGACATTCACGAGGGGTTCGTCCGAAGACATATAAGACGTTTGAAGACATTCAAGAGACGTTCGAAAACATTCATAAGACGTTTGAAGACATGCATGAGGGGTTCAAAGAGTTTCAAGAGACTTTCTACGACGTTCATGAGACGCTTGAAGATGTTCGTGAGACATTCAAGAGATCTTTAACGATATTCATAATACGTTTGAAGACATCGATGAGAGGTTCAAAGATGTTTTAGAGACTTTCAAAGACATTCACGAGGGGTTTGATGACGTTCAAGAAACTTTCGGATCCGTTCAAGAGCCTTTTGACGACATTCATAATACGTTTGAAGACATTCTTGTGGGGTTCGAAGACGCTTGAGAGACTTTCAAAGGCATCCACGAGGGTTTCGAATACGTCCAAGAGACTTTCGAATACGTTCAAGAGACTTTCAGAGACATTCGCGAGAGGTGCGAAGACGTTCAGAGACTTTCGAAAACATTCAAGAGATCTTTGACAATATTCATAATACGTTTGAAGACATCGATGAGGGGTTCGACGACGTTTTAGAGACTTTCAAAGACATTCACGAGGGGTTTGATGACGTTCAAGAAACTTTCGGATCCGTTCAAGAGCCTTTTGACGACATTCATAATACGTTTGAAGACATTCTTGTGGGGTTCGAAGACGCTTGAGAGACTTTCAAAGGCATCCACGAGGGTTTCGAATACGTTCAAGAGACTTTCAGAGACATTCGCGAGAGGTGCGAAGACGTTCAGAGACTTTCGAAAACATTCAAGAGATCTTTGACAATATTCATAATACGTTTGAAGACATCGATGAGGGGTTCGACGACGTTTTAGAGACTTTCAAAGACATTTACGAGGGGCTTGAAGACGTTCAAGGGACATTCGACGACATTCATGATACGTTTGAAGACATTCATAAGGGGTTCCAGGACGCTTGAGAGACTTTCAAAGACATTTACGAGGCGTTCGAAGACGTTCAAGAGAATTTCGATAGCATTCATAATACGGTTGAAGACATGCATAAGGGGTTCGAAGACACTTAAGAGAGACTTTCAAAGACATTCACGAGGGGTTCGAAGACGTTTAAAAGACTTTCGACGACACTCATAATACGTTTGAAGACGTTAAAGAGACTTTCGAATACGTTCAAGAGACTTTCAGAGTCATTCGCGAGAGGTGCGAGGACGTTCAGAGACCTTCGAAGACATTCAAGAGATCTTTGACAATATTCATAATACGTTTGAAGACATCGATGAGGGGTTCGAAGACGCTTGAGAGACTTTCAAAGGCATTCACGAGAGTTTCGAAGACGTTCAAGAGACTTTCGATGATATTCATAATACGTTTGAAGACATTCATGAGGGGTTCGAAGACGCTTGAGAGACTTTCAAAGACATTCACGAGGGGTTTGAAGACGTTTAAAAGACTTTCGAATACGTTCGAGAGACTTTCAGAGACATTCGCGAGAGGTGCGAAGACATTCAGAGACTTCCGAAGACATTTACAAGACTTTCGAATACGTTCAAGAGACTTTCAGAGACATTCATGAGGGGTTCGAAGACGCTTCAGAGACTTTCAAAGGCATTCACGAGGGTTTCGAAGACGTTCAAGAGACTTTCAGAGACATTTGCGAGAGGTGCGAAGACGTTCAGAGACTTTCAACGACATTCATGATACGTTTGAGTACAATCATGAGGCGTTCGAAAACGCTTAAGAGAGACTTTCAAAGAGATTCAGGAGTGGTTTTAAGACGTTTAGAGGACTTCTGACGACACCCATAATACGTTTGAAGATGTTCAAGAGACTTTCGAATACGTTCAAGAGACTTTGAGAGACATTCATGAGGGTTTCGAAGACGCTTGAGAGACTTTCAAAGGCATTCACGAGGGTTTCGAATACGTTCAAGAGACTTTCAGAGACATTCGCGAGAGGTTCGAAGACGTTCAAGAGATCTGTGACGATATTCGGAATGTGTTTGAACACATCGATGAGGGGTTCGAATACGTGTAAGAGACTTTCAAAGACATTGACGAGGGGTTGGAAGATGTTCAAAAACTTTCGAATTCGTTCATAATACGTTTGAAGACATTCATGAGGGGTTCGAAGACGCTTAAGAGATTTTCAAAGACATTCACGAGAGGTGCGAAGACGTTCAGAGACCTTCGAAGACATTGAAGAGATCTTTGACAATATTCATAATACGTTCGAAGACATGGATGAGAGGTTCGACGATGTTATAGGGACTTTCAAAGACATTCACGAGGGGTTTGAAGACGTTCAGAGACCTTCGAAGACATTGAAGAGATCTTTGACAATATTCATAATACGTTTGAAGACATCGATGAGGGATTCGAAGACGTTTGAGAGACTTTCAAAGGCATTCATGAGAGTTTCGAAGACGTTCAAGAGACTTTCGACGACTTTCATGATATGTTTAAAGACATTCATGACGGGTTCGAAGACGTTCAAGATACTTTCGACACCATTCATAATACGTTTGAAGACATTCATGAGGGGTTCAAAGACAAGCGTCTTTGAAGACTTGAGAGACTTTCAAAGATATTGACGAGGGGGTTCGAAGACGCTTAAGAGACTTTCAGAGAGATTCGCGAGAGGTGTGAAGACGTTCAGAGACTTTCGAAGACATTGAAGAGATCTTTGACAATATTCATAATACGTTTGAAGACATCGATGTGGGGTTCGACGACGTTTTAGAGACGTTCAAAAGACTTTCGACGACATTCATGATACGTTTGAAGACATTCATGAGGGGTTCGAAGAAGCTTAAGCGAGACTTTCAAAGACATTCACGAGGGGTTCGAAGACGTTCAAAAGACTTTCGACGACACTCATAATACGTTTGAAGACATTCATGAGGGGTTCGAAGGCGCTTGAGAGACTTTAAAAGACATTCGAAGACATTCAAGAGATCTTTGACAATATTCATAATACGTTCGAAGACATCGATGAGGGGTTCGACGATGTTTTAGAGACTTTCAAAGACATTCACGAGGGGTTTGAAGACGTTCAGAGACTTTCGAAGACATTCAAGAGATCTTTGACAATATACATAATACGTTTGAAGACATCGATGAGGGGTTCGAAGACGTTTGAGAGACTTTCAAAGGCATTCGCGAGGGTTTCGAAGACGTTCGAGAGACTTTCGAATGCGTTCAAGAGACTTTCAGAGACATTCGCGCGAGATGCGAAGACGTTCAGAGACTTTCGAAGACATTCAAGAGATCTTTGACAATATTCATAATACGTTTGAAGACATTAATGAGGGGCTCGAAGACGCTCGAGAGACTTTCAAAGGCATTCACGAGGGTTTCGAAGACGTTCAAGTGACTTTCGAGTACGTTCAAGAGACTTTCATAGACATTCGCGAGAGGTGCGAAGACGTTCAGAGACTTTCGAAGACATGCAAGAGATCTTTGACAATATTCATAATACGTTTGAAGACATCGATGAGTGGTTCGACGATGTTTTAGAGACATTCGACGACATTCATAAAACGTTTGAAGACATTCATGCGCGTTTCGAAGACGCTTAACAGACTTTCAAAGACATCGAGGCGTTCGAAGACGTTCAAGAGACTTTTGGCGACATTCATAATACGATATTCGACGACATACATAAACCAAAGATATTCATGACGTTTGAGTTTCGCTGGAATTGTTTGGGTTTGTTTCGGATTTTCACAGTTTTGGTAAAATGTGTTTGGGTTTGTTTGGGATTTTCACAGTTTTGGTAAAATGTGTTTGGGTATGTGTTTTGGGCATTCACGAGGGTTTCGTGAAACCCAAACACATTTTACCAAAACTGTGAAAATCCCAAACAAACCCAAACACATTTTACCAAAACTGTGAAAATCCCAAACAAACCCAAACACATTTTACCAAAACTGTGAAAATCCCAAACAAACCCAAACAATTCCAGCGAAACTCAAACGTCATGAATATCTTTGGTTTATGTATGTCGTCGAATATCGTATTATGAATGTCGTCAAAAGTCTCTTGAACGTCTTCAAGCCGCTCGCGATTGTCTTGGAAAGTCTCTTAAGCGTGGTCTAAATGCTCATGAATGTCCTCAAACGTATTGTGAATGTCGCCAAAAGTCTCTTGAACGTCTTCGAACGCCTCGATGTCTTTGAAAGTCTGTTAAGCGTCTTCGAAACGCGCATGAATGTCTTCAAACGTTTTATGAATGTCGTCGAATGTCTCTAAAACATCGTCGAACCACTCATCGATGTCTTCAAACGTATTATGAATATTGTCAAAGATCTCTTGCATGTCTTCGAAAGTCTCTGAACGTCTTCGCACCTCTCGCGAATGTCTATGAAAGTCTCTTGAACGTATTCGAAAGTCACTTGAACGTCTTCGAAACCCTCGTGAATGCCTTTGAAAGTCTCTCGAGCGTCTTCGAACCCCTCATTAATGTCTTCAAACGTATTATGAATATTGTCAAAGATCTCTTGAATGTCTTCGAAAGTCTCTGAACGTCTTCGCATCTCGCGCGAATGTCTCTGAAAGTCTCTTGAACGCATTCGAAAGTCTCTCGAACGTCTTCGAAACCCTCGCGAATGCCTTTGAAAGTCTCTCAAACGTCTTCGAACCCCTCATCGATGTCTTCAAACGTATTATGTATATTGTCAAAGATCTCTTGAATGTCTTCGAAAGTCTCTGAACGTCTTCAAACCCCTCGTGAATGTCTTTGAAAGTCTCTAAAACATCGTCGAATCCCTCAACGATGTCTTCGAACGTATTATGAATATTGTCAAAGATCTCTTGAATGTCGTCGAATGTCTTTTAAAGTCTCTCAAGCGCCTTCGAACCCCTCATGAATTTCTTCAAACGTATTATGAGTGTCGTGGAAAGTCTTTTGAACGTCTTCGAACCCCTCGTGAATGTCTTTGAAAGTCTCGCTTAAGCTTCTTCGAACCCCTCATGAATGTCTTCAAACGTATCATGAATGTCGTCGAAAGTCTTTTGAACGTCTCTAAAACGTCGTCGAACCCCACATCGATGTCTTCAAACGTATTATGAATATTGTCAAAGATCTCTTGAATGTCTTCGAAAGTCTCTGAACGTCTTCACACCTCTCGCGAATCTCTCTGAAAGTCTCTTAAGCGTCTTCGAACCCCCTCGTCAATATCTTTGAAAGTCTCTCAAGTCTTCAAAGACACTTGTCTTTGAACCCCTCATGAATGTCTTCAAACGTATTATGAATGGTGTCGAAAGTATCTTGAACGCCTTCGAACCCGTCATGAATGTCTTTAAACATATCATGAAAGTCGTTGAAAGTCTCTTGAACGTCTTCGAAACTCTCGTGAATGCCTTTGAAAGTCTCTCAAACGTCTTCGAATCCCTCATCGATGTCTTCAAACGTATTATGAATATTGTCAAAGATCTCTTCAATGTCTTCGAAGGTCTCTGAACGTCTTCAAACCCCTCGTGAATGTCTTTGAAAGTCTCTAGAACATCGTCGAACCTCTCATCCATGTCTTCGAACGTATTATGAATATTGTCAAAGATCTCTTCAATGTCTTCGAAGGTCTCTGAACGTCTTCGCACCTCTCGTGAATGTCTTTGAAAATCTCTTAAGCGTCTTCGAACCCCTCATGAATGTCTTCAAATGTATTATGAACGAATTCGAAAGTTTTTGAACATCTTCCAACCCCTCGTGAATGTCTTTGAAAGTCTCTTACACGTATTCGAACCCCTCATCGATGTGTTCAAACACATTCCGAATATCGTCACAGATCTCTTGAACGTCTTCGAACCTCTCGCGAATGTCTCTGAAAGTCTCTTGAACGTATTCGAAACCCTCGTGAATGCCTTTGAAAGTCTCTCAAGCGTCTTCGAAACCCTCACGAATGTCTCTCAAAGTCTCTTGAACGTATTCGAAAGTCTCTTGAACGTCTTCAAACGTATTATGGGTGTCGTCAGAAGTCCTCTAAACGTCTTAAAACCACTCCTGAATGTCTTTGAAAGTCTCTCTTAAGCGTTTTCGAACCCCTCATGAATGTACTCAAACGTATCATGAATGTCGTTGAAATTCTCTGAACGTCTTCGCACCTCTCGCGAATGTCTCTGAAAGTCTCTTGAACGTATTCGAAAGTCTTGTGAATGTCTTCGGAAGTCTCTGAATGTCTTCGCACCTCTCGCGAATGTCTCTGAAAGTCTCTCGAACGTATTCGAAAGTCTTTTAAACGTCTTCAAACCCCTCGTGAATGTCTTTGAAAGTCTCTCAAGCGTCTTCGAACCCCTCATGAATGTCTTCAAACGTATTATGAATATCATCGAAAGTCTCTTGAACGTCTTCGAAACTCTCGTGAATGCCTTTGAAAGTCTCTCAAGCGTCTTCGAACCCCTCATCGATGTCTTCAAACGTATTATGAATATTGTCAAAGATCTCTTGAATGTCTTCGAAGGTCTCTGAACGTCTTCGCACCTCTCGCGAATGTCTCTGAAAGTCTCTTGAACGTATTCGAAAGTCTCTTGGACGTATTCGAAACCCTCGTGGATGCCTTTGAAAGTCTCTCAAGCGTCTTCGAACCCCACAAGAATGTCTTCAAACGTATTATGAATGTCGTCAAAACGCTCTTGAACGGATCCGAAAGTTTCTTGAACGTCTTCAAACCCCTCGTGAATGTCTTTGAAAGTCTCTAAAACATCTTTGAACCCCTCATCGATGTCTTCAAACGTATTATGAATATCGTTAAAGATCTCTTGAATGTCTCACGAACATCTTCAAGCGTCTCATGAACGTCGTAGAAAGTCTCTTGAAACTCTTTGAACCCCTCATGCATGTCTTCAAACGTCTTATGAATGTTTTCGAACGTCTCTCGAATGTCTTCAAACGTCTTATATGTCTTCGGACCAACCCCTCGTGAATGTCTTTGAAAATCTCTCTTAAGCATCTTCGAACCCCTCATGAATGTCTTCAAACGTATTATGAATGTCGTCAAATGTCTGTTGAACGAATTCGAAAGTTTTTGAACATCTTCCAACCCCCGCGTGAATGTCTTTGAAAGTCTCTTAAACGTCTTCGAACCCCTCATCGATGTCTTCAAACATATTATGAATATCGTCACAGATCTTTTGAACGTCTTCGAACCTCTCATGAAAGTCTTTAAACGTTTTCGAAAGTCTCTTGAAGGTCTCACGAACATCTTCAAACGTCTCATGACGTTGTAGAATGTCTTTTGAAACTCTTTGAAGCCCTCATGCATGTCTTCAAACGCCTTATGAATGTTTTCGAACGTCTCTTGAATGTCTTTGAAGGTCTTATGAATGTCTTCGGAAGTCTCTGGAACGTCTCACCAAGAGTACAATCGAATCAGTGATGGAGTTAAATGAATGGTATAAAATCATGCCGATGATTCTCATCCACTTCGGTCAACATGGAGCTTATCATCGATGTGCAGGGCTTCAAGAGACCCGTCAACGAATTTGTCCTGAAGGAGATGTCTATCGTCAAACTCCATGAGAAGAATGCTGAACCGCTGACATTCTTCTTCGATGCACCATTCGCCTGGGACGCTTTACCGGCCAAGTACAAAATGACAAACAAGTGGCTGGAACGCAATTATCATGGAATACGATGGGATCACAGCGGCATATCATACGAGGCAGCTAGAACGACAATTCGAGAAATCTTGGAAGGAGCTCCTACGATCTATGCCAAGGGATTCGAGAAGTGCTCATGGCTGTCGAGATTCACGCATTCAGCAACAAAAGTCATCAATCTGGAGACTCTGGACTGTCCATCGCTGCAGAAGTTGCCGAAAATCGCAAACGTTAAATGTCCCCATCATTCCCTCAATACAGAATACAATTGCGCCAAAGCGAATGTAAAGTCGTTGAAAAGCCGGCTCTCTGTGTACGAAGCGTGAGCGAGGGATTTTTTTTTAAATGAATAAAAACATTTTGAATAAATATCCTTCTCCATTTATTTCCTATATTTACGGCGAATACAGTTTGACGACAATTTTTTTTTTTTACATTATATTCGATGAAAACGTTTTTTTTGTACATTTTTACATAGCACCAAGCGTTGAAAAATCTACGATGATGATTCAAACAGTCGTTGCACTCTACGACGGTGACGATACCAGCCGCCGCTGAACTCGTTGTTTCCACCGGGCCTTCACGAGCGTTTTTTCCACCATACTCAGACTCGAGCGATGAAAACTCTACGATGATGATGACTGTGATGCAAACAGTCGTTACACTCTACGATGGTGACGATGCTGGCTGCTGTTGAACTCGTTGTTTCCACCGGGCCTTCACGAGCGTTCTTTTCCACCATACTCAGATTCGATGGAACTCGACGCTGTTGTATTTTCCACCAATGTACTTCATGTAGAGTTGACCGTTGCGCGCCAGTTGCAGCATACTCTCGAACATTGTTGGATCTTGGTCGAAGACCTTCACAAGTCGCGCTGGTAAGAAGACGGAAAACTCATCCGCGATGTCTGCGATGTAACGTTTCCCAAATTTGGTTTGTACGGCCCTTATGTCGGAGATTAGTCGTTCCGACTTAACGGAGAGTTCTGACAGCTTCTTCGTTGGGAGGAATTCTGCCATCCGGCCGACTTTGTTGATACTCGAGAGATCCATTTTCCGCGCACTTTCAAAGTTCTTTTCAGATGTTGATGGTGCAGTGGAATCGTGCAGTCTGAGCGTGGTCCACGAAATTATAAGCTCCCTCGTAAGCCTCCCACTCAAATCCCCCCCTTCCAATCGTGAAAAACAGGTTTGAACACGTTCGAAGAACCGTGGAGAATTTTCCCCAAGACATTTTTTCACGCTCCCGAAAAACAGGTTCAAACACGTTCGAAGAACCTCGTACGTGGAGAATTTTCACAGCATTTTGTACACTCCCGACGTTGAGGTGGAGGGCCATCGATGTGATCTTTCATCTGTGGCGTATGCTCCAAGCATGGAAGATATGATATCACTTCACTGTCATTTCGATGATGTTCTGGCATACGATCCCACAATAAGCCAACATATTTACCCCAATATTTTAGGAGCAAGACCTTTGGAACCTGTTCGAGCTCGTTTTTGGTCAAGTCCAGGGGGTGCTTGGCCGGATGCACTGCGTACATACTCGCACATGCGAACATCTTGACGTTATATTTCGGAATGGAGACCTCGCGTTTTCAAGAGCTGCGCTCAAGTGGTCCATCCGTGGTCCCTTTGATCCCTAAAGATTTTTCCCGAGAAACCTGTCAGGACCTGTTTCGAGTGTCGGCGAGCTTGGAGACGAGGCGGATGCCATATACATTGTCTTTCGGAATGGAACCAGCTGCATGTCATAAATATTGGGCTTTGAAAGGCCGCCCTTCACACACACAACACTCATCGATGGCGGCTTCCCCGCCAGACGCTCCACGCACCACATGGCCCCGCTAAAGAGGCCCCCTCTGTGACGTCACACGCGCCCGGCGACTCCCCTCCGCCGTATCCCCGCACTTGGCTTTCCCGCGCTGGACCCCCTCCCCCTGACGGCGGCTTCCTTCTCCCAGTAGTCTTCGAACCACATGGGTACCCCCTCCACCGAGGCCCCCCTGTGACGTCACACGCGCCCGGCGACCCCCCCCCCGGACACCGCCCCCTGTACCTACCTACCCCCTGAACCCTCACCCCTTGACATCGCTCCCTGCCCCCCCCTGGACCGCCCCTGAGCCATCCCCCCTTGACCACCCCCTGACCCTCCTCCCTTGACCCCCCCCGACCCTCCCCCTTAACCCTCCCCCACCTGACCCTCCCCCACTTGACCCTCCCTCACCTGACCCTCCCCCACTTGACCCTCCCTCACTTTACCCTCCCCCTAAAAGTGGCTCAGAACCGCCCTAGTACATCTACTATTATATACTTCCCGGCGATCTGTGATACGCCGTACATACGCTATATAATGCTCAGTTGCTCTTTTCTCTTCTGAACTTGGCTTATATTCATAAGTGGGACCCACGTACTCTGTTGCCGCGAGTATCTTGTACGGAGCGTTTTGAATATTAATCCTTTTCTGGATCTGACCTATCGTTAACATCCCCGGCCACTCAGGATGCCCAAGATTTTTAGCTAGCTGGATCCATTGGAGACACTCTATGTCGACGATGACATGATTTCCGATTGCGATTTTGGGTGACAAATCCTTTCAATTGCATCTGCTGCCGATGTTTTTCTCATGTACAATGTCGCTCAGAGTCTGTTCCAGGCTCGACATGCCAGCCGTATAGAAACGTTTCACGTCAATATTGACGACAACCGCACGCTGAATCTCCAAATGTCCGCACAATCTACAGTCTTGGATTCTTTGGAAAGACCGTTCATCCTTCAATAAGCAGGCTATGTGCTCACGTATTTTACCTTCACAGTCAAGTTCAGTGTCTTTGACCTTACATATTTTGCTCATTATTTCAGCTCTTTCCGTGTACTGCTTTCTTACGCAGCCCGACTTACTCTATGCTTTGACGAAACTGAGGAATAAGTTGTCAGTACATTCCATGTATCGATGGTAATTAGCCCAGTCTCGATAGCCCACAAGAATTGTTTGAGTGAGAGTGTCAAATGGGCATGTGTTACGGAGGTATACTTGTCGACGATTCAATCGAACTGGACCGAGTAGCGAACCGTTTTGTAGGAGCGGGACAGTGTATGCCACATTCGGTCGCTGATGCCGGTCTTCAATGTCTGGGCAGGATCTCAGGTACTTACCACGTTTATTTTCCTTTTTGTTTTGATCCATCCAATTCTCTGTTTCGTTCAAAAAGGTATTTGGCTGATCACTTCTCTCGAGTACATATTTATTATTTGAAACTGATGATCCACTCACTAACACGTTACTGTCACCTTCTCCTGGGGGCTTTGAGGCTGTAGGATCCTCTGTAAAATTGTCAGAATCGTTTGTATTTTTCTCGTTGAAATCGTCGTTGACGATGTAATCGTGAATTTTCGATGCAGCGAATGAATTGAACTGTGTGCTCTTTTCCTCTATGTCCGATGTTTCGAGCGATTGTAAGCGTTCAGTTTCAAGTGAAATGTCCATTGAACATTTCGTAGCATGTATGTCCGAAGATTCCTTGTAAGTTTTAATTCGTTTGTATCTTTGTCTTGGAGCGTTTTTTGTCTCATGCACAGCCTGTAAAAGCTTTATAGCCCCGTTGAGTAATCTCATATCCATGACGAGAAATTTATCGATCCGAATAGACTTTTTCTCCTGGAAAACGAGCACTTTTGCTTCTCGTCCACAAAGGAAAATGTTTCGCTATTCTAATGAGGTTATTCGCAAAATCGGGGCAGTAATACGGGTTAGGTTTGTCCCCTTCACTTAAAATCGATTTACATTCCGATACAATCTTTCGAATATAATCCGAACTTACCAGACAAGGATTCGAGAGATCTTCATCGAGAATAGCATCTGCAGCGCCGATAGAAAGGTCTTCTGGAGTCTCGTAACAATCGTCATCTTTTTTTATATTGTTCACGAGCCGCTGTTGTGCAGCAATGCCGTGATTGTCCGTATCATTCTCGATTGATTCCGTTTCTGAGAGAGCTACTATCAATATATCGGTTAACATCGTACGGAAATAGTTGACTCTCGAGCATTTCGTTAGCATTCCGACGCATCTCACGAAAAAATCCTTGATGCGGGAGTGCCCACCCTGGAAACATTTCCACCGGCAAACCAGTTTGATCATATGGGCAATATCAATTCGTATAATGCACGTTGGAGCACTGTACTGATTTACAGATTGCAGCTTTTGCATACAGTTGTCGACATAAGTACTTAAACTGCTGTCATTGAAAGCCAGAGCCACTGCGTTTAACAATGCCATCGAGTAATCGGTTATTACTTCGGTCGGGCATGGCATATCACAGCGCATCCATTCTCGTATCCAATAAGTCATTAAATTCACGTAATGTTTCTCAGACACCATCTGGAATACGGGAAAGATTTTGCCGTGAAACGATACAACTGCTTGATACAAAAAGATCGGAGAACTTGAACCGTCTGGTTTCTTAATCCGACATATCAACGTCCCCGTCGCATCAATCGATGAAGCATCGGATTTGCAGGTTTCGCACGTAGCCCATTGCTTATATAAGTGACTTTGTTGAGGACTCCAGTACATTGCGTAAAACTTATCAACGCTCACCTCTCTGATAAAACCTGCAAATTCGGGTTCATATTTTAGTTTTATCACCGACTCAATAGGATTGGCGACGTTCGATAGCCCTAACTGTGCGTCGTTCTCTAACTGCTTCGCTTTTCTCAACACCGCTTCACCATATAAATGTGCGGGCTCTAGGTCACCAAACTCCATCGTTTCGTTTGCTCGTTTCCTTCTCCACGCGTACGTGCTTTCAGCTTGGAGTTCTTTTGCGACAGCTTTACGCACGTTACCGCGCAACTGTCTTTCCTGTGCGTGCACCACATCTTGAGTGTCAAAAGTTGAGATGTCGACTGCCATTCCATCAGCAGAGGGTATTACGGTGGGGACGTACATATGTATGACGTTGTCGCACTCCACACATTTTCCACGCACTGTTAGAAATATTTCACCCGGTTTATTTTGAATATTTGCGTATTTAAAACTGAAACCACATGGTCGCTTCAGAAAATCCCATACAAGACCGTATAGGGTATTTGTCCAGCTAGGTTTCAAACGAGCTTGATTATCATCGTTGTAGGATATCAAGCGAGATTTGACTTCATACCATTGTTCACGGGACAGATTTATTGTCGTACGAAGTGACCGAAAACCAATCTTCTCCTATTCCTCAATCGACCAGTTAGAGCCACGACTGTCGTTGATTTCCTCGTTGGACTTATCATTAGCTTCAATACTCTGATATTCAAATAGTTTTCCTCGAATGCCGTTTCTTCCCTCAGAGATATATAAATCGATGTACTTCCTACTCATTAGAGGCAAGTTCTCATGCGCGTGGTCCCATAGTGGATTCCAAAGATTAAATACGACATATTGACCCCGTTGATTTTTTTGATGAAAAGTTAACGTTTTTATTTTCTCGAAAATTTCATCTATCGTGTATATCGGTCGTCCCGGTATTTTCGTACGCGATTGCAACGCAACGATTTTCACTGAACGTACCGTAAAGACGAATTAGAATATACGGTACATTGCAGGGAAACTATTGTATTATAATCAAAATATTGTGCATATTCCTAATGCGATCGACGACCGTCGAACCGGACAAATAAAAAGAAAAAGTGCGGCGTAAGCAAACGCCCGAGTCAACCGTACAGAGCTGTCCAAAAGCAACCAGATTCCGTGGATCATAGATACCAGACCGACCCAAGGACGAAGACTCACCAAATACCTTCTACAACGGAACATCCGAGCGCACGAGAACAGCAAACCAAAGCAAGACGACAACAGGGAACAATACTGGCAATTTCCTGCCAAACAGCTACGAGAACGAGGTCAACATCTTGTGAACAACCGACTACGAAGCATCGATCAACATGAGGCGCATCATCGTACTGTAAGTGACGGAACATTTATCAAAAAAACACCCTCCAAAGCGAAACAATTAAACATTAATGTCAAACGAAAACGAGCGTCGTAAATTATACCGATTACCGGGTAACAACAAATTATCGCGCTCATTAAATTCAATTTTCGACGAACTGATTGCGAGAGATCGTCCTGAGAATCAAACAGTCGAACAAGAACTACAGGAACCTAGGAAAAAGCGATTTCGATCCGCAACAAGTTCAGAAGAAAGTCCAAATTCACAAAATTCCTCAAATAGGCCGACAGCTGCGAAACGTACCAAAATTCGAAACGTACCAAAATTCGATCCGCACCAGATCGAACCGTTCATTTTTCTAATCAATCAACAGATTCTGATCAATCTCCAGAAAATATAAACACTAGGCGTGGTCGCCAAATAGAAATTCAAGAATTTTCCCTACCCCAACTTAATCCAGATAACATGGCGCAAGAAAATGGTTTCATGACCCTAAAAGAGGCGCGAAGCCTCATTCCCCGATTTGATGGCGAAAAACCTGAAGAAGTCGACGACATAATTGAAGGATTCGGCTATACAAACGCGTGCATTGCAGCAGCCGATAGACATTTCCTTTTACAATCCGTGTTAGCAACAAAAGTGATAGGAAAAGCGCGAAAAGATATCCGATATAAAGAAATTGAATCGTACCAACAATTTAAAGAAGAAATGACAGCATTATATGGAACGCGACGTACAGTAGCCGCGTTACAGGTCGATTTTAATACGTGTAAGCAAAAATACAACGAAAGCGTGTTAGCATACGGTTAACGACTCGAGGCCATAATGATGGAATTAATGGAAGCCAGCACAACCGAGGCAAGATCGCCTGCGGAAAAAAGAACAATTGAGACATATGTAAGGCAATTAGCCCTATACAATTTCGAAAGAGGACTTCGAAGGGAATACCAAGTCATCGTAAAGGCTCGAGGATTCAAGGATCTCGGATCAGCCCTTAAAGGAGCGATGGAAGAGGAAAAATCGCTACAAGGAGGCGAATCCACAAACAAGCAGACTCATCTGGAAAAACGAACGCCAGTGACGTGCAACAAAAGTTACAAAATGGGGCACTTAGCAAAGGATTGCCGATCCAACACATCGTCTTACGGAAGATACAGCCTACCAGCTCCATCGAAAAGCGTGCATCAATTCAAGATCACTTGCAACATCACTGCAAGAAACCGAGACACGCGTACAAGGATTGCCGAAAAAGGAATTGGCAACAAGGACAAGGAAACGGATATCGACAGGCACCGGGAACCGGGTATCATCAAAATCATCAAACGAATTATCAGCAGGGCCAAGGAACCAGCTACTACAACAAGAGTGGGTCCTCAGGCCGCCCATATCAGTATCACTGGAACACAAATAAAAATAGGCCAAAAGAAGACAGACCGAAGGAAGAAAATCGCAAGGACAGCGAAAAGAAAAAACAATTGGATCATTTTCGCTCGACATGGTAATGGCAACAAACGTAGACAGGCCAAGAGAAGAAAACCGCAACGACAGCGGAAACAGGAAAACAATTAGGTCATTTTCGCTCGATATGGCAACGGCAACGAGCGGAGACAAAAAACGCAACGTCAGAAAAATAATCGAAGCATCGAATACAGGTCCGTCCCGAAGAAAAAATACAAGGAAGAAAATAGAATCGTACTGGATAACGACGATCAATTCTGGAGGAGCCGCTAGCGACTTCCACATCGCGTCTCCCCAGGCTAAAGACAAAATCCTCACGTTGAAAGGAGACACCGGAGCTCAATGTACTCTTATAAAAAAGAGTGTATTAAAAAAGGACACACAAATAATAGAAGAAACGATCCAACTCAAACGAATTGGAGGAAAATAATTCTACGCACTGTAAAATTATGCTCGTGCTCGAAACACCCGCAGGAAACGTAGAACACGGATTCTACGTAATACATGACGCAGTACCACTGGAAGTAGACGGAATAATGGGTTTTCACCTCATGAGAGAGCACAACGTCGACATCCTAAGCGCAAGACTTATTAAAATATACAGACATCCGATTCCCATACTGGACGGCAGTGCAGCCAGATCGCGCGTAAAAGTTACCCCCTCTCTAGTCTCTTACGCGCTCATTACACAATCATAGTAGCACGCGTCCGTGAGCGAGCGACGCTCGGACATCTTCGGCAAGAGCCGAGCGGGGTCGAAGTTTCCCGACCGCGCCTTCCGCAGCTACACCAACACATGGACGCTGAGCACGTTCATGTGCGGCCCAGCCGAAACGAAGGCTTCGAGGGAAAAAGCAATCTGAGCACGACTCGCGCGTGACGTCACCCGACGGCACGCGCGAGGCTTCTAGATGATTTCAATGCTTATTTCGCTCTTGATTCTCTGCGTTATTCATCTATACAAACAAATGTATCGCTTATTTTGTTAGTTTATACGTTATTTTAAATATAATAATACCGTAGAACCTCGATTATCCGAACCTCGATCATCCGAACCCTCAATTATCGGAACGATGACTTAGTTTATGCGAACGCTCAATTATCCAAACGTTGGCGCGAAAGATACATTGTTGCTCGCTGCCACCGCCGTGTAAAAATTATTGTATATAATTTGCCGTGTGTATAAAAAAAGGCATTCGACTTTTTTCAAGTATTTAAAATACACACACCCACCCACCCACCCACCCACACACACACACACACACACACACACACACACACACACACACACACACACAAACACACACACACACACGCACGCACGCACGCACGCAGGCGCACACACACACACACACACACACACACACACACACACACACACACACACACACACACACACACACAAACACACACACACACACGCACGCACGCACGCACGCACGCAGGCGCACACACACACACACACACACACACACACACACACACACACACACACACACACACACACACACACACACACAAATTTTAATATATATGTATGTACTGTTTTTATGTAAAAAGGTGTTGTTTATGATCTCCTTCCAAAAAACCCACGTTTGATTATCCGAACTAGTCTCGGTCCCAATTGGTTTGAACAATCGAGGTTCTACTGTAAATCTAATTTACAACTTATTTATTTTCTAAAAAATTATTCACGCTTTACTCACACCCGTCCTTATGGAAAATAAATTATAATTCATAAAAGTAAGCGGAAATATATTTATATTCGTATTATTATATTAATTTTCATACTTTAATCAACCGATAAAGCATTATCCTCAAAAACAAGCCAATCATCCATCCGGCCGCGAATCGTAAGTACCAGAAAGCGCACATATTCTACAAGCGATGAGATGGACCCGTTGGTAGCTTTCCTGGGTTTGGTCCGCAGGGTCCCCTAGTGCAAATTTTTCTCCAAATTTTTCATAATTTCTCATATTTTAGTCATATTTGAGATTTTCAGAGAAAAAATGATTTAAAACAGATTCAAGTACTAGTCTATTTCCCAAAAACACATTTTTTTTACTGAAAATTCATGATTTCTCATTTTTTCCCCGGAAATTTCTCTTTTTCCCATGGCCTGACGCTGCGGAGATATTCGGAGAAAAGTTAAAGATCAAAAGGAATGAGATTTTCGTAAAAAAACTTATTATAATTATTTTTTTCCGGAAATTTTCCTTTTTCCTATTACCTGAGTGAACGGCTGCGGAGAAAATTTAAAGATGAAAAAAAGAGATTTTCTTAAGAAAAACTTATTATTTTTTTCCGGAACTTTTTCTTTTTGCTATGAGTGAACGGCTGCGGAGATATTCGGAGAAAAGTTATAGATGAAGAAAAATGAGATTTTCGTAAAAAAAACTTATTACGTTTTTTTATCCCTCATAATTCTGAGAAATAATGAATTTCCGAAATTTTTGCAAACATTATTTTCCTTAAGGCGTAACACCACTGTAACGGCCTGCCACGAAGCGTTTTAGACAAATAATACTTGGGGTAATTATTAACCATACATTGAAGTATATTGCAAAAAAAAAAAATGTATGCGAATATATTACAAAATGGCGAAACTGCAGCAAATTCTTCCGAGGCATGTTGAACTTAAGGTGCTCTGCAGCACGCAGTATAACTTGTGCCAGTTTTAATTTGGACAAAATAATTTTTTTTTAATTCAATCTAGATGAGTGTAGCTAGTGAACCACGTAGGGGATTTTAGAAATATTCGTTTTTGAGTAATTGCTGAGTATGTGACAAAAAATGTTCAATTGTGTTTTTTGAGACAGTTATTTGTTAATAAATATTGTTTAAATTAACTCATCGAAAATCCCCTACGTGGTTCAGTAGCTACACTCATGTAGACTTAATAAAGCGAAATTCTTTTTTTTAGATTAAATTTCGCACAGTTATACTGAGTGCCGTAGAGGTTCGACATGCTTCGGAAGAATTGCTAAAGTGTCGCCATTTTGTAATATTGTCGGATAAAAATTTATAGCAATATACTTAAATATATGCTCAATAAATACCGCAAGTATTATTTGTTTATCACATTTTCTTCCACAAGAAGAAAATATCAAAAAAATTGCTTCCTGTAAGGCCGTTACGTGGTGTTACCCCTTAAAGTCTTCATTTAATTTCCGAGATTTTCCCGTAATCATAATTAAAATGATGAAATATTCGGAAAAATTCGAAAAAAATTGGAGAATTTGTAATTTAGATTTATTATTATATTTAAATTAACGTACAAACTAATAAAATAAGCGGTCAGAGCGCGCCATAAATTTTTCGACAATAAAATATTACTAATTAAAATAATAATGACAATTAATAAAAATAACCAATCGAATAAGAATAAATAGTAATAATAATTTAAAAAAAACACTGAGCGCAGGGAACGATCCCGCGACCCTAGTGCATTTTTTTCTGAAAAACTCCTATTTTTTCCGGAAAATTTTTCCGAATTTTTCTATGAATTGAAACAAATATGAAGGATTCGGAGTTTTGCGCCCAATTATTTTTACGCAAACATCTGAGTTTCCCCGAATTTCTCCGAATTTTCCGAATATTTCATCATTTTAATTACGATCACGGTAAAATCTCGGAAATTAAATGAAGACTTTAAGGGGTAACACCACTGTAGCGGCCTTGCAGGAAGCGTATTTTTTGATTTTTTTTTGGCGGAAGAAAATGTGATAAACAAATCATACTTGCGGTATTTATTGAGCATATATTTGAGTATATTGCCATAAATTTTTATCCGAAAATATTACAAAATGGCGACTCTGCAGCAATTCTTCCGAAGCATGTCGAACCTCTGCGGCACGCAGTGTAACTGTGCCAATTTTGATCTAAAAAAAGTATTTCGTTTTATTAAGTCTACATGAGTGTAGCTACTGAATCACGTAGGGGATTTTCGACTAGTTAATTTAAACAATATTTATTAACAAATAACTGTCTTAAAAAAAATTGAACATTTTTAGTCACATACTCGGCAATTACTCAAAAACCAATATTTCTAAAATCCCCTAGGTGGTTCACTAGCTACACTCATCTAGATTTAATTAAAAAAAAAATATTTTGTCCAGAATAAAATTGGCACAAGTTGTACTGCGGGCCGAAGATCACCTTAAGTTTAATATGCCTCGGAAGAATTTGCTGCAGTGTCGCCATTTTGTAATATTTTTCCATAAATTTTTTTTGCAATTTACTTCAATATATGCTTAATAATTACCCCAAGTATTATTTGTCTAAAACGCTTCGTGGCAGGGCGTTACAGTGGTGTTACCCCTTAAGGAAAATATTGTTTGTAAAAATTTCGGAGATTCATTATTCCTCGGAATTATGAGGGATCAAAAAATGTAAAAAGTTTTTTTTACGAAAATCTCATTTTTTTCATCTATAACTTTTCTCCGAATATCTCCGCAGCCGTTCACTCAATAGGAAAAAGAAAAAGTTCTGGAAAAAAAGAATAACAAGTTTTTTTTAAGAAAATCTCATTATTTTTCATCTTTAAATTTTCTCCGAATGTATCCGCAGCCGTTCACTCAGGTAATAGGAAAAAGGGAAATTTCCGGAAAATAATAATAATAATAAGTTTTTTTTACGAAAATCTCATTTCTTTTCA
Source organism: Ophion slaviceki (assembly GCA_944452715.1). Classification (NCBI taxonomy): domain Eukaryota; kingdom Metazoa; phylum Arthropoda; class Insecta; order Hymenoptera; family Ichneumonidae; genus Ophion; species Ophion slaviceki. Next base: position 42,188,221 of record OX101785.1, on the reverse strand, counting down.
TCTTTAACTTTTCTCCGAATATCTCCGCAGCCTCGGGTTATAGGAAAAAGAGAAATTTCCGGGGGAAAAAATGAGAAATCATAAATTTTCAGTAAACAAAAATGTGTTTTTGGAAAATAGACCAGTACTTGAATCTGTTTTAAATCATTTTTTCTCCGAAAATCTCAAATATGACTAAAATGGGAAAAGTTATGAAAAATTTGGAGAAAAATTTGCACTAGGAGCCCCTGCGGACCGAAGCCAGGAACGCTACCAACGGGTCCATCTCATCGCTTGTAGAATATGTGCACTTTCTGGTACTTACGATTCGCGGCCGGATAGATGATTGGCTTGTTTTTGAGGATATTGCTTTCTCGCTTGATGAAAGTATGAGAATTAATATAATAATACGAATATAAATATATTTCCGCTTACTTTTATGACTTATAATTTATTTGGCATAAGGACGGGGTGAGTAAAGCGTAAATAATTTTGTAGAAGATAAATAAGTTGTAATTTACATTTACAGTAGGACCTCGATTATCCAAACCAATTGGGACCGAGACTAGTTCGGATAATCAAACGTGGGTTTTTTGGAAGGAGATCATAAAGGACACCTTTTTACATAAAAACAGTACATACATATATATTAAAATTTGACATACATATTAACGTTGAAACATATATATATGTGTGTATGTGTGTGTGTTTTTTTAAAGAGGTTTAGCGGGAAAATGCCTCTGCACCGTAGCAAATAATTGCCGTGTGTCGGGCTTGCTCCGATTAAAAACCCCCGTTCCTCTGTGGCCTTACAAATTCTCCCGCGGGACGACCGCTAGGTATTACATCGCGGGAGAGGCCTTAGCCGTAGCTCTTCCTGCAGTGTTGTCAGACGACCTTACATATCCCGTTCCACTCGAGATGGTATGAGTGGTTTAGGGGTTCGTGTCGCTGATTTAATCTATGACTGCCTGGTCTTCCGGCGTCGTTTTCTTCCTCGCACGTTCTGCACGTCGCAACTCCTTCATCACTGCGGCAGCATAAGCCGATACCGCTGTCCATGCGTCTGCTGACTTCAGCATCATCTCAACCAGGTTGTCCGGGGTGATGCGTGTCTCCAGCTGATCCTCGACTATCGCCCGGGAGGGACTAAAACGTGGGCATTGGAACAATGCATGTTCAGCGTTATCCTCGACTGCTACACATGCTGGGCAGTCCGGGGAATCCTCATAATTAAACTTATAGAGATAAGCCCGGAAACAGCCGTGTCCTGAGATCACTTGAGTGAGATAATAGTTGAGCTCCCCGTGTAGACGGTTCACCCATATCTCCACCTTCGGGATTAGTCGATGTGTCCACCTTCCCTTGGTAGAAGCATCCCACATCGTCTGCCACTGGTTGAAACTGGTTGCTCTCGCTTCTGTCCTTGCATAACTGGGGTTTCTAGCTCCCTTCTGATGGTACATCGATCTACGTTCCTCGGCGAGCACCTCAATGGGCAGCATTCCCGCGATAACGTTGATAGCGTCCTCGGAGACAGTGCGAAATGCACAGGCTACCCTCAAGGCGCTGACGCGGTACGTTGCTGCAGCCTTCCTGCGGTACTCCTGGATTTTCAGTGCATCAGCCCATATGGGTATGCCATAGGTGAGCACTGAGGTCGTCACTGATGACAGCAGTTTCCTCCTCTTCTATCTAGGGCCACGAACATTAGGCATGAGTCGCGCCAGTGTGGTAGCCACCCCAGCGGCCTTTCTGCTGATCTGCTCGGTTTGCTCTTTGAAGTTCAGCCTCGCGTCGAGAATCACACCCAGGTACCGAATGAACGGTTGGGATGTCATTTCGGCGTTTCCAACCCTGAGCGTCACCGTTTCCGTCACCTTCCTGCTGGATACGAGGAGTACTTCTGTTTTGTGGGCTGCAAGCTGCAGTCCAACAGAAGACATCCATTCCTTTATCTTGGCGAAAGCTTCGCCGAAGAGTGCGGTGATTTGCTCCAGGAATTTGACGATGACAATCAGCGCCGCGTCATCTGCGAACGCTACGATGGACACTCCTTTCGGCAATTGTAATAGCAGCAGATCAGTGTGTGTGTGTGTGTGTGTGTGTGTGTGTGTGTGTGTGTGTGTGTGTGTGTGTGTGTGTGTGTGTGTGTGTGTGTGTGTGTGTGTTTCAAATACTTGAAAAAAGTCGAATGCCTTTTTTATATTAAGAAAAAAAAATCTACCAATTTTAATTGACGAACGGCTGTAACGCGTTTTTGAGCGGCCAAGTCTCGCAGCCGTTTGAGAAGGAGAAGTTGCGTTGGGTTGCTCATTGTTGCTCACGGCGTTGGCAGCGAGCAACAATGTATCTTTCGCGCCAACGTTCGGATAAACTAAGTCATCGTTCGGATAATTGAGGGTTCGGATGATCGAGGTTCGGATAATCGAGGTTCTACTGTATTATTATATTTAAATTAACGTATAAACAAAAAAAATATGCGATCAGAGTGCGCGATACATTTTTTGTATAGATTAATAACGCAGAGAATCAAGAGCTAAATAAGCATTGAAATCATGTAAAAGCCTTGCGCGTGCCGTCGGGTGACGTCACGCGCGAGTCGTGCTCAGATTGCTTTTTCCCTCGAAGCCTTCGTTTCGGCTTGACCGCACATGAACGTGCTCAGCGTCCATGTGTTCGTGTAGCTGCCGAAGGCGCGGTCGGGAAACTTCGACCCCGCTCGGCTCTTGCCGAAGATGTCCGAGCGTCGCTCGCTCACGGACATGCGCTACTATGATTGTGTGATGGGCACGTAAGAGACTAGAGAGGGGGTAACTTTTACGCGCGATCTGACTACACTGCTGGACGGAACGAATAAAATTAAACTACCTCCCAGAACAGAACAAATGCTATACGCAAAAACATTGACGGCAAAAATAGGATGTGTCGCAGCAAAAGAAGTGCGACCAGGAGTAAAGATAGGCGGATGTTACGTCCACCCAGAAGGACATTCCTGCCTCATAGTAGTGCGAAACTCAAACAATGAAGAAATCGAACTAGAAAGACCAACGGTGCAAATTGAAGAAATTAAAAAAGCAAAGCCAACCGAAGAAAAGGAAATAAGTGCTGTATCGATCGAAGAAAAATTAAAAAGAAAAGACAAAATATGGGAAGAAATCAAAGGAGATTCGAACTTAAACCCAGAAGAAGAAAAATTCCTACGCGAATTCGCTGACGCATACGCTGATGTCTTCCATTTAGAGGAAGAGTCGCTTGGGTGCACCGCTATAGTGGAGCACCGCATAAACGTACGACCAGGGACAACGCCAATAAAAATTCGTCCATATCGATTACCAGAAGTCCACAAGCAAGAAGTGATGGCGCAGACAAAAGAGATGCTAAAAAACGAAATAATTCGACCGAGCAAGAGCCCATGGAATGCTCCTCTACTCGTCGTTCCAAAAAAGCCTGACGCCGACGGAAATATACGCAAAAGAGTGGTAGTAGACTTCCAAAAACTAAACGAAACAACGGAAGAAGACTCGTATCCATTGCCTAATATTACCAAAATATTGGACCAATTGGGACGAGCAAATTTAGCATCGGGATTTCATCAAATCCCAATGGCCGAAAAAGACAAGGAGAAAACCACTTTCTCCACTCCTCTTGGACATTACCAGTACAACCGAATGCTATTTGGATTAAAAAAAGCCCCACCAACCTTTCAAAGGCTGCTGGACGCTGCACTTGCTGGATTACAAGGACTAAAATGCTATGTATATCTCGACGATATAGTGGTATACAGATCATCGTTCGAAGAACATAACAAAATGCTGACAGAAGTATTCGATCGACTGAGAGAAGCCCAATTAAAGGTTCAACCTAGGAAATGTCGATTTCTGCGAAAAGAAACCCAGTACTTGGGACACATTATTACCGAAGTGGGAGTAAAACCCGAAGCGGAAAAAATCCAGGCTGTACAACGATTTCCAGCCCCAAAAAACGTAAAAGGGGTTCAATCATTTCTGGGACTAGCCGGATATTACGGAAAATTCATACAGGTTTTTTCAAAACTCTCAAAGCCGTTAACAGAACTGATCAAAAAAGAAAACAAATTCATTTGGGACGAAAACTGCGAACAAGCTTTCCAAAAATTGAAGGAAACTCTCAGCACCGCACCGATCCTGCAGTATCCGGATTTCGAAAAACCCTTCGTGGTGACGACTGATGCCTCTGACAAGGCAATTGGCGCGATTTTATCGCAAGGAAAAATCGGAGAAGATCTACCCATCTGTTACGCGAGTCGCACTCTGAACAAGGCAGAGATGATTTATTCAACAACGGAGAAGGAAATGCTAGCAATAATTTGGGCAGTAGCGCAATTCCGACCATACATATATGGAACAAAATTCACCATCGTGACAGATCATAAGCCCCTCACATGGCTTTTCAACGTAAAAGATCCAGGATCACAACTGATGCGCTGGAGAATAAGATAGAGGAGTTCAACTATACCATAGAGTATAAGACTGGCAAGAAGAATACGAATGCGTATGCTTTAAGACGTATGTATGTATTGATGCTGACGCGGCAAGAACCCGAGGCGGTGGTACGTCGCAAGGACGCCGAGAAGCGTGGTAGAGGAAGGCCGCGGAAGGCCCCCCGCTCCGCGCCACCGCCGCCAGCATCAACAGACCCGAGCCAGCATGGCCGTGGTCAGCTGGTCCTGCGAGCACGTCGCCGGCCGAGAAAAACAATGCAGCCCGCTAGAGAGGAACGCCCGCGCAAGGCGACAGAGGCCCGCGCGAGCGAGAACGAACCGCCACTCCCACCAGTGGAGGCCGACCAGGAAGCAGGCCCGAGCGGAAAAGAGAAGGGAATAGAAAAAGACTCAAGCGCAAGCGAGACAACAAGCGACAGCGAGACAGAGACGGAAATAGGAGATTGAGAGTGCCCGAGTGAAGAGGAGCGAGGTACGATTCTGCAAGAATACCACGAAGCCCCTCTTGCAGGCCACCCAGGCGAAAAAAGGATGAAACAACGAGTAAAGATAAAGTATAGCTGGCCGGGAATGAATAACGAAATAAAAAACTACGTAAAATCATGCGACAAATGCCAGAAAAATAAAATCAAGCATGCTCCCATGACTATTACCGACACACCCAAGACACCATTCGTCAAATGTGCAGTCGACATAGTAGGTTCCTTATCCGAGACCGAAGCCGGGAACAAATACATCCTGACTTTTCAAGACGCATTGTCCAAGTATAGCGCAGCTATACCGCTAAAAACGCAAGAAACCAAGGAAGTAGCCAAAGGATTTGCAACTCAAATTGTTTGCAAGTACCGCACTCCAAAAGAATTATTGTCAGAACAAGGAACGAATTTTCTGAGCGAAACTTTCAAGGAGATATGCCAGTTATTCCGAATAAAAAAGATTCAAACGACGGCATACCATCCCTAATCGAACGGAGCATTGGAGCGTTCACACCGAACTCTCGCAGAATACCTGAAATGTTTCATTAAGGGAGACTTTGTCCTTGAAATTTTCAAAAAATCAATTTGAGCTCAACATGAGCAGCTAGAAGAAGAGGAGGGATGCCTCTATGGACCAGGCATTGCCGATTAGCGGTAATTATAAACACATTTGTGTAAACACATTACAAAACTTTAAACGCGTTTTTCTCAAAAACACGTTTTTAAAAATGGCTGACATTCTCCTGAGCGCTGTAATTAAGATATCGACCTGAAATTTGGAGAGCATACTCAGAAAATATGTCTTCACGGAATGACGGATCGTTTTTTCGATAGATACATTTTTGCATTTGTTATTTATCTTTTTATGCTAAAAAAATCGCGAAAATTCGATTTTTTTTAATTGCCGCCATTTTCCGAAATTTGTACTAAACGAAAAACCCATCCGTCATTCCATGACCAAAGGGTCACAAATTGATAATATGCTTTGAATTTGTGTTTCAGATCAACAAAGAGAGCAGCCGTTTACCTCCCGCGATTTGAGGACCTGTTTTCGCCGAGCTGCAACGGCCGCCATTTTGGTTTTTTATTAAAAAAACACTTTTTTAAACGTTCTGTATATCATGAATAAAAGCAAGAATAAAACCGTACTCAAAAAGCTTTACTCGTTTCCTATAAAAAAATAAAATGTAAACACCTGAAATATGGCCCTCCAAGGACAAAGTCTCCGTTAAAGAGGATCAAACGGATTGGGATGAGTGGTTGCCATACGCGATGTTCACCTACAATACCACCCCGCACACAGCGACAGGTTTCACTCCGTACCAGTTGGTGTTTGGAAAGGTAGCCGATTTACCGACGGCGCTTAAAGAAGCACCACGAAAGACGTACTTATACAACGATTATGTCTCCGAGTTACGCGAACGGCTTCGAGCCACATGGCACGTGGCGAAAGAACGGTTGGAGAAAGGAAAGGAAAGGGTAAAGGAGGGGCATGATATCGCCGCTGGTACGGTGGAGTACCGCCCCGGCGACCGAGTCCTCCTCCACGACACTACTGTACGTCGATGCCGATCAGCGAAGCTTTCCCCCGAGTGGACAGGGCCATACAAAGTACAGAGCAAAGATTCCGAAGTGTACTACACTATCGGCCGTGGACGCAATGCAGTCCGGGTACATATAGACCGGATTAAACCCTACGTTACCCACTGAGCGGTAAGGTAGGAGGGACTACTCGCCTGGTCCGCGGAGGCCCGCGAGCGGCCCACGAGGCGTAGATCGACGCATCCCCGTCCAGTGCCGTTGCCAAGCAACGGCCGAGCGGCCAACGTCACGCGACGGATTCGCGTACGGGTGGCGAGCTGCCACCCGTTCAACAAAAAAAAATATAAATAAAAATAAAACGAAATCATAAAATAAAAGAAAATGAAATACAGTGATAAAAATAAATAAATGAACTAATATGAAATGAAGAGGAAATATAAAGTAAATAAAACAAAATAAAATAACGTTCAAATGAATGAAAGAATCTATGACAAAAATAAGCGAATGAAATAGTTGAAAAGAGAGAACAAATAAATTAAATAAAATTTACAGAAACAATAGCAAGAGCTCTAGATTTCTAAAGAAACAAAACGAATAATAAATGAAAAAAATATAAAAATGGCGTATAGATATATAAATGAAAAATCCAATGAGAGCAAGAGTTAAAAAAAAATTAAATATAATATATATATATATATATATATATACATACATATATATATATATATTGTAACGGTTCGGTTACCTAGGTAAGCCACCGTCACACGTAATGCGATAGCATCTAACCATAGGCCATGCCGCCGGCCGGGCGTGTCACTCAAGTCAAGAAATCAGGGCAAGCCCGCGACACCTCGCAAGGGGCCCCGCCCACTGCGAGGGACAAGACCACCGCGGACTCAAGCGAATCGCCGCATCTTATAGAATTTCTCGCCTTCCGCGCTCGACCACTCTTATCTTGCTAAGGACGTGATTTAAACTCATCATGACGCCTCTTCGTACCGCGTGCGCGCCTAATATCCTAGAGAGGCACCATCGGGCATATTTTACCCCTCGATATGAGTACAATGTGCTAACGTCCTCGAACTAACCAACGCAGTCAATCCCACCAACGGAGTGTTCTTCGGCGGCGTGATTTCCCACTTAGGTCTCCGGAATCGCGGGAGTGATGGAATTTCTCCTGACGGGCCTTGGGCTATTTAAGGGCGTGCGCGAGCCGGAGAGGCACTCTTCGCAAATTCTCTCATCATACTACGTGGAGTCAACAGGATCCGTCATCGCGGATCTCGGGATGGAGGCCTTGCTGCCGTTGCCCTGGCCCTAATCCTAGAACGACCTCAGCTTCGGGTCAGATACACTGTTCTCTTGGGAAGCCCCAGCATTGCGCTGGAAGTCCTACCTCGAGAACAGTGTCGTCGTGGTGATTGCGAGATAGGGAACCTTTATTTAACATCGATCCGTTGTCCTTACGACAATCGGATCATTATTTCCACTCGACCCACACTATCTACTTGAAGTGTACAGCCCGGAAGGTGCCGGACGCACCTTGCTGTACGCCGAGGCCCATTCTCAACCGGCTTCTCCGGTTTTTCGTCCTCCTTGCTTGGCACCGAGGAGGTCAGCCGTCCCTTCCGGACGGCCCCGCTATGTGCACTCGGGGGGATTGAATCCGCTTCGAGCAAGCACATTATTTGTACGCTAGCTCTCTAGCGCGTGAGTATCACGGGCTGGCAACCGTGTACTACGTTGCACTTTGCAACCAGTGCCAACCGATTGTACCGCCATATAGTAACCGATCTCAGTAAATACACGGGCGATCGCATCTGTTACAGAAGCGACCCCGAATCCGGCGTAACGCGTGGACGACGACGCTCGCGGTTTGTGCGAGCGCGAGCGAGAGAGCGAACGAACGAGGATAAGAGAGCGCGCTCGAGAGACACGTGCGCGCGACACCTCTCCCGACTATCTCCATCTCTGTCCCTCTAAACACGACCGCGCTTCTCGCGACCTGCTCCGCATCCCGGTAAACGTCGATACCTCAATTACATAACCTCAAATCACGGAATTAACAAAACTAACAAACAATTGTTCTGTACTCATCCACATTCCATACGAAAATCCGAAACATCAAATGCCGATGATGACGGATTATGACAGGTGTCTCTGAGACCCTCAAAAACCACTGAGGCATCTTTAAAGAAAACCTTCAAATTCCCAATCATTAATTCCGGCACACGTCACGTACATCGTCCCTCAGGAGGCTACGGGAAACCCAAAATCCATCCTTCGGCCGCATACTCGCCGCCTAAAGATCGGTTTCGTCACAATCGCACGAACGATCGGGGAAAACGAATAAAAGCATTCGCGGTAAAACGCGAAACGTTTCAATATATATATATATATATATATATATATATATATATTATATTTAATTTTTCATAGTATTCAATTTATTTGCATATATTGAATACTATGCAAATAAATTTTCGAGTAAATACAAAACGAAAATAATGAATAAAAAGAATAATAATAATTAAATAAAGGAAGGAAAATGAAAGAAAAAGCAAATATAAACCAATTTTTTGGTATATGGTTACATTCCAAGTTTAAAAAAAGGAGAGAAAGAGATTAGAGAGGAAAGAAATCGCAATGTAAGCAAAAAACGATTATTCGAACTCGCAAAAAAAAAGGAAGAAAAGCATTGCACGTACAAAAAGGGGAAACAAGAAAATAAATTATTGAAAATAAAATGGCAAACCCATTTTACAGGTTATTAATCTCAACAGTTAAGACGACAGAAGGGACTAACGAATGAAAGGAAAAGTAAATTCCGAAATGCAGTCCATTTACGATATAACTGGCACAAAAGGTAGAATAAATAAAAGAGGATTAATAGACGGATTAGGATCCATTATAAAATCGATAACAGGTAACTTAGATGCGAACGACGCTGCGAACATCGAACGGCAAATCACAGTAATAACGAAAAACAAGAAACAACAGAAGATGCGTTAAAAGGAAATTTGCAAACCCAGCAAATTACACTGGAAATGTTCAATCGCACAACGAATCGCCTCGCGGCAAACGAAGAAACACTAGGCCGTTTAGTAAACAATTTACACCATGGAATGAAAAATCTCGTAATAGATATTTTAACACCTCAACAATTGGACGAGAAATAATAGCGTAATAATACGTAAATAATCGAATCCTTATTAAACGATATACGTCAATTATCTAACTTTTTAGTAGGCTTGCCAAAAGGAATCATTAATCCTACAATATTGCCGCCTAGAGAACTGTACGCGTATCTAATAGAAGCATTACCAAATCTACCAAAAGGACTGAATTTTCCGACCAAATTACGTCCAGAAAAAAATAACGAATTACTGGAAATGTCTGAATTAGGCGCATATAGTATTCAAAATACCCTCACCGTTGTGATAAAAATTCCATTAATCAACAACAATGAGTTCAATGTGAATAAAGTCTACCCTCTACCCGGAAGAGTAGAAAAAGACACGTTTCGGTTCATAGAAACGACCGTAAAAAATGTTATAATTGATCGAGAGCGTCGAGAATATCTGTTATTCTCAGAAAACGAATTACCCAAATGTAAACGACAAAATTATCAATATTACTGTCATCCGAAAAACGCAAGACAAATAATACGATCAGGAGCGTCATGCGAACTATCGATATTTTTAGGAAAAGACCCAGAAAAAACGAATTGTACACATCGTTTAGTTAAATTAGAAAATTCTTTGGTCATTGCTCTGGAACGAGACGGGCAATGGATATATGTAGCCCCAGAGACAGTAGCTCTCACGATAAACTGTAAAAACTCTGCGACAACTCATGCAACAATTACTGGAACACGATTATTGACTTTGGATGGGAAATGTTCCGTCACCTCCATAGATTTTAAGATTGAAAATTTGAAGGAAACTGTACACGAAAAATTCCTACAACTTTTACCGCCATTCAATCTATCTTTTCTGACTACAGTAAAAAGAAATACCTCAACCTTTAATATTGGAAAATATTGAAAACAAAATTAAACAAAAATTACGATCATGTGACAACACAGTCACATCATAAGGAATTATGCCCTCAGCGGAATGATTCCCTTCGCAATGATTATATCATATTTCAGAATTAAAGAGTTGCAACGGCGACGTTTAAATGCTACATCGCCGAACGACGACCTTGCTGACGTAGCTCCGGCCAGACCGCGAGCTGCCAAACGGAAGGCAACAGCTGACTCACAAAATCCGCGAGTTATATTTACGCGAAATGCACCTCGCACACGCACAACGTAAATGTGTATGAACAAAAAAGAGAATCGAAATATTTAAAAAACGTATATATTATAATATTAGAAAGGCACGTGTACCTTCGTAATCTATTGTATTATTGTAAGCCGAGAGACGACCGAGAGACAAAACTTCCCGGCTGGAAATTTAGTTATGGCGCTAATCACGCTCGCATCAGCCCGGCTGGAAATTTAGTTATGGCGCTAATCACGCTCGCATTAGGTTGCCAGACTGTCATTATATGGCGCTAGTATGGCAACCTGATCACGGCGTGAACAAAAATGTAACGCTGTTCCCGATAACGGCGGGATCTGGCAGCCTGATTACGCCCAAATCTGGCAGCCTCATTGGGCCACTATCCTGGCGCCTTATGATAGCGTGTATACGGCTGCCTGATCGGATGTATTAATATTACAGAAAATATACGGAACGAATAACATACAACTTTTTTGTTTATTGAATATTTAAGACCAACTTACATCTGAACAGTTTAACAAAATATAAATTTTTGAACTTACTTTGTTCTTTTGTTCTTTTGTTTTTATTTTTGTTAATTTGTATTATTATTCTTATATTTATTATTTTTATATTTTTGTTTATATATTTATTTGAAATTTATATTTAAAAGCTATATCCGCACACTTGTGGTCATTCTTTTTTTTTGTCGTTCTGAGCGGTGACCGTCCCAGTCCTTCGCGTTGTTCAGCACCTTGCCGACAGCTTGCTGGACTTGATTAAAATAATGGCAGTCCATCAATATTAAATTGTAAATACAAAATCTTTTCTTTGTGGATATCTGTATTCACATACCTCTGAAGGTAATTTTTCATGCCAAAGTACACAAAGTGACTATTGGTTTCACCATTTTCGTCTGTAAAATCGACTATTTCGTATGTAGCTGAATTTATGCTTAAAAAAGTTTTCGCTGACTGAGGTAAATGAGGTAGTAACCTTCGTCGGAAAATTTTAAACAAACCGTCAACTTGAGTGTGTGGGATATTGTTGTTGATGACCCATTCTCGCAGTTTTTCAACTTCATCTCTGTTCCAACGTTGCACATTTTCTTGACCAGGCTCTTTATCTTCGCTGCCATTTAAATCCTCTCCGCTGACATGGAGATCTTCTTCGCTGGGGTGGAGATTGTCTCTGCTGACATGGGGATCTTCTTCGCTGCCATTTAAACCCTCTCCGCTGGCATGGAGATCTTCTTTGCTGCCGTTCGAACCCTCTCCGCTGGCATGGAGATCTTCTTCGCTGGGGTTGAGATTCGCTCCGCTGACATGGGGATCTTCTTTGCTGCCATTAAAACCCTCTCCGCTGGCATGGAGATCTTCTTCGCTGGTGTTCGAATACTCTCCGCTGGCATTAGAATATTGTTTGCTGGTAGCTTTATCAAGACTTTCCTGATCTTGTTTTTTTTACTTTATTTTTTTTTTAATATTTTTTGAATTATATTTTATATTGATATTATTCTATACACAAGTGTATAAAAATTCATAAATTTTGTAAAAGTTGAAAAAAGTAAGGTTATACATACCTGGTACTTGACCATTCGATGACCCATTCTCGCAGTTCTTCAACTTCATCTCTGTTCCGACGTTGCACATTTTCTTGACCAGGCTCTTCATCTTTGCTGCCATTTAAATCCTCTCCGCTGACATGGGGATCTTCTTTGCTGCCATTAAAACCCTCTCCGCTGGCATGAAGATCTTCTTTGTTGGTGTTCGAATCCTCTCTGCTGGCATTAAGATATTGTTCGCTGGTAGCTTTATCTAGACTTTCCTGATCTTGAATTTTATCATTCGGGCCTCTTTCTGTAAATATTCAAATTTTTCGTAAACAAAACAACGTATATCATTCTCAGTTTTCAAATTATATTTTATATTGATATTATACTATTTTTTATTTTTTAAAAATATTTTTTGAATTATATTTTATATTTATGTTATTCTATACACAAGTGTATAAAAATTCATAAATTTTGTAAAAGTTGAAGAAAGTAAGGTTATACATACTTGGTACTTGTACCGATGATCGGGACTCGTCAACTTTTTTCTTCGAACGATATCTAACACGCAACCGTGTCAAATACCGCTTCCTTTCTTTGCGATTCATAACGTTTTCACTTTATGTGCTCCTTTTTATATTTCGTGAAAACTTACAAGTTTTAACCCAAACACGATGTATAAATATATGACACACGTGCCAGCATATATATATAGTTTTTGAATGCAACACTGGCGCCACCACTTTAGCGCTAGCCTGAGCACTGCCATGCATCGGCCTCCTAATAGAGCTATATTAGGGCACTGATAAAGCAAACCACATTATGGCCGTTTTCACGTTGGACATGAGTTTGCCTGACCTGTGGCTGCGTGTTCACGGCAGGCTCACGGCCGAATCAAAATTCCCGTAATACGGATAGCCACACAGCTCCCTCATTACGGCCCGATCATAAATCTGGCTAGCCTGAACAAATTTCCAGCCGGGTTGCCAAAGCTATGAGAAAAAAAATGTATTATATCGCCGAAATTGGGAATTTCGTCGTTCCCAAGATGTTATGCCCTGAAAAGACAGGAATTTTCATATTGCTAACGCATAAAGTTCAAAGACTCCATGCGACGATATCGAGCCCGATATTTCACAAGCCCGGTATTCCGCTCGACTCAGCCGGAAAAACGCTGAATCGCAATCGAACGAATCGAACGTTCTCGAACGATTGGTTGCGAAAACCCGAGTTAACAATTAGCCGACAGAATCAATCGAAAGGCAGTCTTCGGCCAGAAGCCGAGGAGGTCGGTCTCAAGGCATAAAAAAGAATTGTAATATTGTTGCCTCATATTAAATAAAATATAAGTTGTTCAAGTTGCAAAATCCCGAGTTGGAGATTTACTCGGAACGGGAAAAGTCCCCACATACTCTCGCCCTCGAGCATCCGACAACCCACGGTGTCAACTTACTCGAGAGCGAAATTCCGTGCTCTCCGCGCATCGTCAGAAGCCGGGGCACAACACTGAATAGATTACATATTTATTTACGAACGAGCACGATTTAACTATTAAAAATATTTTAATTTTCTGAAATTTGTAGGGTATCGATGAACCGACTACTTACTAGATAACTCGAATGATAACATGTAAGGAAAAAGAGCTAGCAGTCATGTTAGCGCAGAAAGATAGTATTGCGGAAAAATAAACTATCACATATTGTGCGTCGTACGATAATTTAATATTCTTCACAACAGAAGACGCATCGAATTGTATTCCCGTGCTTTTTTTAGGGCATGAATGCTGTGATGCTACAACACAGGCAGTTGCCAGCTCTAAAAAAAACGCAGCGTCAGAATGCGCAGTAAGAGATCGGCTGCTGACTCTTCGCCGCAAGGTCCACAGCATATGCGAGTAGTGGACGCAGGGCAATTCACTTTGCATTCAGTGAGGAGAGGGCGTCAGGAGTGGCGTTGCCCACAGTGGTCCGAAATCCCAAAAAGCTGGCTAAAGCTAGAAGGTATTGTTGAATCTTTACGAAATTCAAAGTCGGGGGTTTTCGAGACTGCTGATTGTGAATCTAAGGTCCAATTTTCAAAAACAAAATGGCAACCTAAAAATGCCCACTTACTTCAAAATTGAATCAATGTTTGCGAAATTTAATACCCGGGGGTTCTCGAGGCTGCTCACTACGGATTTGAGGTCAAATTTTCAAAAAACATAATGGCGGACTACCTTCTTTAAATATGCATCAATCTCTACGATGTTTGGCAGCAGCGAGGTTTAGAGGCCGCTGATTACGAATCTGAGATCGAATTTTCAAAAAACAAAATGGCAACCTTGAATTGGCGGATGTCTTTCATAAAAAATGAATCGATGTTTGCGATATTTGGTAACCGGGAATTCTCGAGGCCGCTGATTACGAATGTGAGGTCAAATTTTCAAAAAAACAAGATGGCAGCCATTATTGGCGGATCACTTTCTTCGAAATTGAATGCATTTTTACAATATTTGGTAACCAGAGATTCTCGAGGCCGCTGACTACGGATCTGAGGTCAAATTTTCAAAAAACAAATGGCGGACTACTTTCTTTAAAATTGCATCAATCTCTTCGATGTTTGGGAACCGGGAGTTTTCGAGGCCACTGATTACGAATCCGAGATCGAATTATCAAAAAACAAGATGGCGGCCATTATTGGCGGATAGCTTTTTTCGAAATAGAATACATTTTTACAAAATTTGGTAACCAAAGGTTCTCGAGGCCGCTGAATACGGATCAGGTAAAATTTTCAAAAAAACTAGATTGCAGCCATTAATGGGGGATCACTATCTTCGAAATTGAATACATTTTTACAAATTTGGTAACCAGAGGTTCTCGAGGCCGCTGACTACGGATCTGAGGTAAAATTTTCAAAAAACAAAATGGTGGATTACTTTTTTTTAAATTGCATCAATCTCTACGATGTTTGGGAACCGGAAGTTTTCGAGGCCACTGATCAAGAATCCGAGATCGAATTTTCAAAAAACAAGATGGCGGCATTATTGGCGGATCACTTTTTTCGAAATTAAATACATTTTTACAAAATTTGGTAACCAAAGGTTCTCGAGGCCGCTGAATACGGATCTGAGGTCAAATTTCCAACAAAAAAAAAAATACCGGACCACTTTCTTTAAAATTGCATCAATCGCTACGATGTGTGGTAAGCGGGAGTTTTCGAGGCCGCTGATTACGAATCTGAGGTCAAATTTTCAAAAAAGCAAGATGGAGGCCATCAATGTCGGATCACATTCTTCGAAATTTCATCCATTTTTCACGAATTTTGGTAACCGGGGGTTCTCGAGACCGCTGATTAGTAATCAGAGGTCAAATATCCTTAAAAAAAAACTAGATAGCGGGGATGAATGGCGGATCATATTCAGTAAAATTGAATCAATGTTCACGAAATTTGATACTCGCAGATTTTCGACGCCGTTGAGTATGAATTCATAATAAAAAAAAGGGTGTATTATTAGTTGTATGCCGGATATAAGAGATGGGTAAAATATAGAAATAAAGAATACATATTCAAATATAAATGCTTATTTAATGAAAAATTTAAATAAATAGAACTTAGAAAGTGTACTCGATATCTGTGAAATCGCTTGCCTCATCATTATCCACAGAGTCGGTTATTAAAACCACGTTTGTTTCGTCAACGGTTGGCGAGTTCAACAACGCGACTGCTTCGCATACTTGAAATAGCAAGGTCGGACGAAATCAAAAGTCGCGAGTAAACATCCTCCATACTTTGTATTCTACCACGTTTTCGGGAGGAGTCTTGTCTAGATGATTTTAGTTATATATTACAAAATGCCAGGGCTTCTTCTTAGATCTGACCTATTGGCAGCAATGAGGCAGCAATTCTATTATTTTTGACCCCCTAATTAGCAGTGTGTACCACCGAGAAATCGTTTGTACCTCTTTTGTAGCGGCGATTACTCGTTTGTACCCGTTCGTACCGACAAGTATATCGTTTGTACCACCGGGTAATCGGTGGTACCCGTTCGTGCCGACGAGTATATCGTTTGTACCACCGAGCAATCGTTTGGAATCGCTTGTACCACCGTGTAATCGTTTGTTCTCATTTATACTTGTGAGTATAGCATTTGTACCGCGAAGCAATCGTTTGTACCCGTTTGTACTGACCGGTAAATTGGATGTACAGGCGTGTAATTGTTTGTACCCGTTCTAAACCGACGAATGCATCATTTGTACCACTGAGCGATCGTCTGCACCGCTGAGTTAACGGTTGTACTCGTCCTACGTACAAGTATACTGTTTGTACCTGTGTGCAGCCGATCTCTTTTTTCACTTGCACCCTCTATTTGCGTCTCCTTGAAGACGCAACCTAAATTTACCGTCTTACCGTCAATTACGTCCGATTTCAATATAGACAATTTTTTTAATACGAAATTTTTTTTTGAAAAATTTTTTATTTTTAATTGAAAAACACTTTCAACGGTCGAAACGAGTATAAACGATTGAACATTAGTACAAACGATATACTCACTAGCGCCAATGGGTACAAACGATTAATCGCCGGTACAAACGAAGTGCTCGTCAGAACGAATGGGTACAAACGATTCCTGGTTGGTACAAACGATGTAGTTGTCGATACGAATGGGTACAAGCGATTGCTCGCCGGTAGAAATGCTTTACACATTGGTATGAACCGGTACGAACGATTGAACGCCGGTACAAACGATTTACTCATCACTACGAACGGGTACAAACGATTGCTCGGTGGTACGAACGGGTTCAAACGATTGCACGGTGGTAAAAACGATATAATTGTCAGTAGGTACGGATACAAACGATGAAACGCAGGTACACATCATATACGCGCCAGTCGATTGGGTACAAACGATTGCTCGGTCGTACGAACGAGTACAAACGATTTCTCAGTGGCACAAACGATACACTCGTCAATACGAATGGGTACAAACGATTGCTCCCTAGGACAGATGGGTACAAACGTTTTCTCGGTGGTAGGAGCGATCTACTCGTCAGTACGAACGGGTACAAACGATTGCTCGATCGTACAGACGGGTAAAAACGTTTTCTCGGTGGTACAAACGACATACTTGTCGATACTAACGGGTACAAACGATTTTTCGGCGGTACAAGCGATATACTCGTCGATACCAATGGGTACAAACGATTGCGTGATATTACAGACGGGTACAAACGGTTGCTCGATAGCACAGACGGGTGCAAACGTTTTCTCGGTAGTACAAACGATATACTCGTCAGTACGAATGGGTGAAAACGATTACACGGTGGTAGAAACGATATACTCACTGATACGAATGAGTAGAAACAATTGCTAGGTGGTACAAACGATATACTTGTCAGTACGAACGGAAATTAAAAAAGATATACCAACGGTACAAACGATTTTTCGGTGGCATAAACGATATACTCGTCGATACGAACGGGTACAAACGATTGCGCGATAGTACAGACGGGTACAAACGATTTCTCGGTGGTACCATCGATATACTTGTCGATACGAACGGGTACAAACGATTGCTCGATAGTACAGACGGGTACCAACGTTTTCTCGGTGGTACAAACGATATACTCGTCAGTACGAATGGGTACAAACGATTACGCGGTGGTAGAAACGTTATACTCACCGATACGAATGAGTAGAAACAATTGCTAGGTGGTACAAGCGATATACTTGTCGGTACGCACGGAAATAAAAAAAATTGAAATTTTTTTCCAAAAAAAAAAATTCAAAAAAAAATGTTAACGGTACTAACGGGTACAAACGTTTCTCTTTTCAGTCGCGTTTATTAAAATTGTTTAGCTCTGAATGGGTTGCGGTCCATTTTTCCATACCCTCGTACTTTTTTCGCCCTTAAGGTACAAACGAAATTTAAGGCGGTACAAACGGATACAAACCGAGGGTAAATATTCGGAAGTGGGGCTCCTGCTAGAATCAGGCTAATTTTTTTCTTATTTCTTTTAATGATCATAGCAGATGATACGAAGTAATATTATGACGGCGCACGACATTTTTTTTCCTCAAAAAAATTATTAAAAAATTTGGACGTGGATCCCTGCTCGCAGCGCAGATGCAAGCAGGGATCATTGAAAATGAATGGCGTACTATTCCATGGGTGCGTAGAACACTGGGGTGGGCGGGGGACAGCTTGGACGGGTGCGTGAAATCGTGGGGTGCGTAGAACACTGGGGTGGGCGGGGGACAGCTTGGACGGGTGCGTGAAATCGTGGGGTGCGTAGATAACTGGGGTGGGCCACCCGTTGTGGGGTTCGTAGAACCCCAGCGTTCTACGAACCCCACAATACCACGAACCCATCCGAGGTGCCCCCCGCCCACTCCAGTGTTCTACGCACCCCACGATTCCATGCACCCATCGAAGGTGCCCAATAAACCCACCCCAGTGTTCTACGCCACCGTACGCCATGGGTGCGTGGAATCGTGGGCGCGTAGAACACTGGGGGTGGTACTTTACTACGTATGGTAAAATACCCACCGAAAAGCATATGGTAAAGTACCCACCAAAAGGCATATGGTTATTTTTTTCCGGAAACATCATGCGCCGTTACAATAATGATAAAGATGATGTTTATTAACCATATTAAACCATTTATACAAAAATTAGCCTGATTCTAGTAGAAGCCCCACTTCCGAATATTTACCAAACCGAGTACAAACGAATGCAAAAAAAAATTACTTTTCCTACAGTCAGTTGCCAACTTCACACAGGTGTAAAGAATTATTCTATGGTTCAACTTGTATCTTCGAGCACCGATCGAGTGATCCATTTGCTCTGACCGTAAGTAAGATGAAATAAAAAATGAATTTGGGCGATTGATATGAGCAATGGCTGACAGACTATGTGAAAACCGTTCGGAGCATCGATTTCATCTTTATTCGCTGAATGTTAACGGATAATGACTCGGGCTCGTTTTCAGTAACGGACGTCACACGTCTCGGGGCTTATTACTTCAAAATAAAGCGAAATCCATCATTTCTATGATGATTATATTCGGAGAGGGTTACATCTCATGCTGAAAAATCAAGCGAGACGTCGATTTCGTCTGTGTCGCGTAAAGAATAATTCTATTATCAAACTTGTATCGTCGAGCACCGGTCAAATCATCCATTAGCTCTGACCGGAAGTAAGATGGAGTCGAAAAGGAATTTCGTCGGATCATCTTAGCATTATCTGACAGAATATGGGAAAACCGTTCGGAGTATCGATTTCATCTTCATTCGCGCGATCTTAGCGGATAATGACTTAGGCTCCGTTTCATTAACGCACCCCACACGTCTCGGGGCTTATTATCTCAAAATTAAGGGAAATCGAGAAATTCAATGATGAGTATGTTCGAAAAGAGTTACAACTCATGCCGGACGTCGATATCGTCTTTGTCGAGAAACGAATGATTCTATTATTAAACGTATATCTTCGAGCACCGGTCA
This sequence comes from Ophion slaviceki, assembly GCA_944452715.1. Taxonomy (NCBI): domain Eukaryota; kingdom Metazoa; phylum Arthropoda; class Insecta; order Hymenoptera; family Ichneumonidae; genus Ophion; species Ophion slaviceki. Next base: position 42,168,442 of record OX101785.1, on the reverse strand, counting down.
AATCATCCATTAGCTCTGACCGGAAATAAGATGAAATCGAAAACGAGTTTGGGCGGATGATCTTAGCAATATCTGACAGAATATGTGACAACCGTTCGGAGCATCGATTTAATCTTCATTCGCTCGATGTTAGCGGATAATGACTCAGGCTCCCTTTCATCAAAATACCCCACACGTTTCGAGGCTTATTACCTCAAAATAAAATAAAATCGATAATTTCCGAATGCCGAAAAATCAAGACGGATGTCGATTTCATCTGTGTCGCGTAAATAATGATCATATTATTAAACTTGTATCTTCGTGCATCGGTCAAATCATCCATTAGCTCTAACCGGAAGTAAGATGACATCGAAAACTAATTTGGGCGGATGATCTCAGCAATGTCTGACAGAATATGTGAAAACCGTTCGGAGCATCGATTTCATCGTTATTCGCTTGGTGTTAGCGGAAAATGACTGAGGCTCCTGTTCAGAAACATACCTCACACGTCTCGGGGCTTATTACTTCACAATAAACTGGAATTGATAAATTCAATATGCATATGTTCGGAGGTGGTTACAACTCATGACGAAAAATCAAGCCAGCCGTCGATTTCGTCTGTGTCTCGTAAATGATGATTCTATTACTAAACTTGTATCCTCGAACGACGGTCAAATCATCCATTTGCTCTGACCGGAAATAAGATGGGATCGAAAAGGTATTTGGGCGAATGATCTCAGCAATGGCGGACAGAATATGCGAATACCGCTAGGAGCATCGATTTCATCTTTATTCACTTGATGTTAGCGTATAATGACTCAGGCTGGTTTTCAGTATCGTACCTGACACGTCTCCGGGCTTATTATCTCAAAATTAAGCGGAATCAATAAATTCAATAATGAGTAAGTTCGAAGAGAGTTACATCTCATGCCGAAAAATCAAGCCCGATGTTGACTTCGTCTTTGTCGCGTAAAGAATAATTCCATCATTAAACTTGTATCTGCGAGCACCGATCAAGTGATCCATTCGCTCTGACCAGAAATAAAATGAAATCGAAAAAGAATTTGGGCGAATGATCTTAGCAATGTCTGATAGGATATGTGAAAACCGTTCGGGGCATCGATTTCATCTTTATTCTCTTGGTGTTAGCGGATCATGTCTCTTCAGTAACATACCTCACACGTCTCGGTGCTTATTACTTTAAATCAAAGCGAAATAGATCATTTCAATGATTACTATGTTCGAAGAGCGTTACAACTCATGCCGAAAAATCAAGGCGGACGTAGATCTCGTCTTTGTCACGTAAAGAATGATTCTATGATTGACCCTTATGTGTGCGACCGGGTACCCGGGTACCCACGTCGTAACATCTTTGCTCATAATTTAAAAAATAATCGACCTACGCCTCCGGATCTAGAAAGTTTTAATATTTACAAAGAGATTGACATTGCTATATTTCGAACAAAAAATTTTTTTGCTTTAGAAAAATGACTTCGAAGTACGGGTAGTCCCAGGGTGCAACCAAGGTACCCGGGTACCCACAAGAGAAAAATTTGATATATTTACCTGTAAATCAAAGTTAATGTTGATAAATGTTTTATTGGGGTCATTGAGGTTTATAAATAAACAAATACAATGATTTAAGGTATGAATACAATAAAAAATTATTGATTTTTCGCAATCTAAACATGTAGTATGAGTCACCGAGTGCTCATCGCACACAGGTTTCTCGCAATTTTTGCAACTATTGCGAGTTTTCCTGCGCCTTTTAATTGTTAACTTATAATAAACATGGCATGAACCGGTAATAACTTTTCGCCCAGAACTATCGCGAGTCTCAGTTTCTCTTATCGCAGCAGTGGAGGCAGAGATAGAGGATCCTATCATGCTTGTGATCGCAAATCTCACCGGGTGATTTCGCATGATTTGAACGTTCGAAGAGCGATCCTCAATCACTGGTTTCGCAAGTTCTTCGCTCAATTGGCGCAAGAAATTACGACCCTCATTCGTTTTTTTCTTGAGCATATTATTATTTTCATAAAAAATAATGTATGGTGCAAGAGTAGCGACATCAATTATGTTGAAAAAAAATGCAAGAGGCCACCTCTGAGTGCGCCTATGCGTCGTGTATCGCGTCACTATTTGGTCCATCGTGTCGACACCAATCTTATATTTAATGTAATAATCGTTCATATGCGGTTTTTTCTTTGCATCGTTGTTGACAGCAGTGTCGCAATATACTGTAGAAAGTAAAATCACAGCTTTGTTTTTTTGGGACGTAAGAGCAAAGTGCGATTTCGCGTTCGTGAACACCAAAGAGAGAAGAGAATTCTGCTCTAGATGTATTGGCGGCCATTTTTTTGGGCTTGTATGGTTTGTTTTTCCTCAAAGTACCGGTAATTGTCAATTTCCAAGATAATAAGTGTTTAGCGAAAGGTAGAGAAGTGAAGAAATTATCCATCGTGATATTTCGGCCGCTTCCTTTGAATGGAGCTGCAAGTTCTTTTACAACTCTATCTCCTCGATTTTTTTCACGACCGTTGCCAATTTTACCCGTATATATTATTCCCGATAAGGGGTATGCATTTTCCGCATCGCAAAACCACCATACTTTGATGCCGTATTTAGCCGGCTTAGAGGGAATATACTGTGTGAACTTGGTGTATCCACGATAAGGATAAAGCTGCTTATCAATCGTTAAATATGCCATCGGTTTATACATCTTACTCAAATTCGAATTCAACATTACCCAAATATCGCGTATAGGTGCAGCTTTATCCTCTCGTGTTCGTTCCTCACGCGTTTGGGAATTGTCGAAACGAATGAATCTTAATAACATACGAAATTTGTTGTAACTCATCGCCGCACGGTAAAGAGAATATGAAGTTGTTTTCCACATTTTGCTGACATGATCCGTATTCGAATTGTTGGCCCCAGAACAAATCAGAATCCCAATAAAAGCGTACATTTCTTGAACTGTTACCGGTCGCCACGATCGAGTGAAATTGAGATTCTCTGCGTTGAATCTTCTATAAACCTCCTCAGCTTTTTGATTCGTGTGGCGAATAATGATATCGATCATCTCTACCGTCATAATTTTTTTGAATATGTGCACTACCGACAATGTTTCAGTGCATCTGTGTGGACCACTCCGTTGCCGCAATACGTTATAGGAAGCAGTTTGATGAATTTCAGGCGGGTTCTTCTTCCAAACAGTTTTGTCCTTCGCAATGTATTCGTCACTATTTCCGTTACCTGTTTGTTCCCGTCTCACAGATGTACCTGGAACTGCATCCTCGGTCTCGCTTTCACTTTCTTCTAAGTCACTGCTGCTCTCTTGCTCTTCTGTAAACGCTTTGTTTTCGGTTACGACATCCAGTTCAGTTTCGTCTCCTAACGCTTGACTTGGTAGCCAGTCTTCGTCGTCGCTGTCGTCTTCGAGTTTGGAGTCTTCATCTTTGTTTCCAAAAATACTTCCCACATATTTCTGTTGGTCACTACGACTCAACCTAAAATAATAATGAATTATTATTAATGTAATATTATAATTGAAGCAACTCATAGTATGATTGGAAAATATCGTGATTTGAAAAATTATGATACGAAATTATGCTTACCGCGCAAATTCAGCTCGTGTTAACATAGTGTCCATGTTAGTGTGTTGTTGATAGCTCAATAATATCACTAGATGAATATTATATCACGAATAACAAAAACATACACAACTAACAACAACTATAACAAATGAATTTTGAAGAAACAACGTATAAGGCTTGACGCTCTGTAGTCACAATAGACGTGCCGAAGAGGTATACGTCGTTACACTGTAACGGTCGGTTTCCAACTGAACGGATGCGTTGCTGTCGTGCCCTTGGACACTTCACAAGGGGGAAAGTCCCGGAAATCCCCTTCTCGATCGCTGTTTATGGCAGCGGCGCGCCACTTTATGATCCATTGTAATAAAATGTATAATGAAGTTCTACCTAAATATGGCTTAATTACTTTATTGTATGTTTATTCAATTAAGTAATTCGATTTATAACGATTTTGTTTACATTTCAGCTCAAAAAGTAATTAAAACTGGAGGTGGGTACCCGAGTACCCCGGTTGCACATCGACGTAGGAAAATATGGTCGCACACATAAGGGTTAAACTTATATATTCGAGCACGGATCAAATGGTCCATTCGCTCTGACCGAAAATAAGATGAAATCGAAAACGAATTTGGCGGAATGATCTTGGCAATATCTGACAGAACATGCGAAAACCGTTCGGAGAATCGATTTCATCTTTGTTCGCTGGATGTTAGCGGATAATGACGCAGGCTGGTTTTCAGTCTCACACGTCTCGGGGCTTATTATCTCAAAATTAAACGAAATCGACCAATTCAATGATCCGCATGTTCGAAGAGAGTTACAAATCATGCCAGACGTCGTTATCGTCTTTGTCGAGAAAAGAATGATTCTATTATTAAACTTATATCTTCGAGCACCGGTCAAATCATCCATTAGCTCTGACCGGAAATAAGATGAAATCGAAAACGAATTTGGGCGGATGATCTTAGCGATATCTGACAGAATATGTGAAAACCGTTCGGAGCATCGATTTCGTCTTCATTCGCTCGATGTCAACGCATAATGACTCAGGCTCCGTTTCATTATCGCACCTCACACGTCTCGGAGCTTATTACCTCAAAATAAATCGAAATCGATAAATTCAATGATGAGTATGTTCGAAGAGGGTTACAACTCATGCCGAAAAATCAAGCCAGATGTCGATTTCGTCTGTGTCGCGTAAAGAACAATCATATTATCAAACTTGTATCTTCGGGCGCCGGTCGAATATTCCATTAGCTCTGACCCGAAGTAAGTTGAAATCGAAAAAAAATTTGCTTGAATAATCTGAGCAATGGCATCTGGCTGACAGAATATGCGAAATCCGTTCGGAGCATCGATTTCATCTTTATTCGCTGGATGTTAGCGGATAATGACTCAGGCTGGTTTTCAGTGACGCACCTCACACGTCTCGGGGCTTATTATCTCAAAATTAAGCGAATTTAAGAACCTTAATGATGAGTATGTTCAAAGAGAGTTACAACTCATGCCGGACGTCGATATCGTCTTTTTCGAGAAACGAATGTATCTATTATTAAACTTATATCTTCGAGCGCCGGTCAAATCATCCATTAGCTCTGACCGGAAGTAAGATGGGACCGAAAAGTAATTTGGGCGAATGATCTCAGCAATGGCGTACAGAATATGCGAAAACCGTTCGGAGCATCAATTTCATCTTCATTCGCTCGACGTTAGCGGATAATGACTCAGGCTCCTTTTCAGTAACATACCTCACACGTCTCGGGGCTTATTACTTCAAAATAAAGCGGAATGGATAATTTCATTGATGAAGATGTTGGAAGAGGGTTACAACTCATGCCGAAAAATCAAGCCGGACGTCCATTTCGTCTTTGTCGCGTAAAGAATGATTCTTTGATTAAACTTGTATCTTCGAGCACCGATTAATTGACCCATCCGCTCTGACCGGAAATGAGATGAAATCAAAAACGAGTTCGGGCGAATGATCTCAGCAATTTCCGACAGAATATGTGAAAACGGTTCGAAGCATCGATTTCATCTTTATTATCTTGGTGTCAGCGGATAATGATGAACCAGGCTCCGTTTCATTGACGCACCTCACACGTCTCGGGGCTTATTACCTCAAAATAAAATGAAATCGATAAATTCAATGATGAGTATGTTCGAAGAGGGTTACAACTCATATAATAAGATGAAATCGAAAACGAATCTGGCCGATTGATCTTGGCAATATCTGACAGAATATGCGAAAACCGTTCAGAGCATCGTTTTCGTCTTTATTCGCTTGATGTTAGCGGATAACGACCAAGGCTCCGTTTCAGTATCATACCTCACACGTCTCGGGGCTTATTACTTCAAAATAAAGCGAAATAGATCATTTCAATGATGACTATCTTCGAAGAGGGTCACAACTCATGCCGAAAAATCAAGCCAGACGTCGATTCCATCTTTGTCGCGAAAATAATGATTCTATCATTAAACTTGTATCTTCGAGCACCAATTACATGATCCATTTGTTCCGACCGGAAATAAGATGAAATCGAAAACAAATTTGGCCGAAGGATCTTGGCAATATCTCACAGAATATGCGAAAACCGTTCAGAGCATCGTATTCGTCTTTATTCGCTTGATGTTAGCGCATAACGACTCAGGCTCCTTTTCACTAACGGATCTCACACGTCTCGGCGCTTATTACCTTAAAAGAAAGCAAAATCGATAAAATCAATGATGGCTATGTTCGAAGAGTTACAGCTCATGCCGAAAAATCAAGCCAGACGTCGATTTCGTCTTTGGCGCGTAAAGATTGATTCTATGATTGAACTTGTATCTTCGAGCACCGATCAAGTGATCCATTCACTCTGACCGGAAGTAAGATGAAATCGAAAACAAATTTCGGCGAATGATCTGAGCAATGGCTGACAGACTATGCGAAAATCGATCGGAGCATCGATTTTATCTTTATTCGTTGGACGTTCGCGGATCATGACTTGGGCTCGTTTTCAGTAACGCACCTCACACGTCTCGGCGCTTATTATCTCAAAATAAAGCGCAATCGATCAATTCATCGATGAGTATGTTTGAAGAGTTACAACTCATGCCGAAAAATCAAGCCGGCCGTCGATTTCGTCTTTGTCGCAAAAAGATTGATTCTATTATTAAACTTATATCTTCGCGCGGCGATCAAATCATCCATTATCTCTGACTGGAAATAAGAATGAATCGAACACAAATTTGGGCGAATGATCTTAGCAAAATCTGCCAGAATATGCGAAAACCGTTCGGAGCATCGATTTCGTCGTCATTCGCTTGATGTAAGCGGATGTTGACTCAGGCTCCTTTTCTGTAATGCACTTCACACGTCTCAGGGCTTATTACCTCCACATAAAGCGAAATCGATAAATTGAATGTTGAGTATGTTCGACGAGAGGTACAACTCATACCGAAAAATTAAGCCAGACGTCGATTTCCTGTTTGTCGCGAAAAAAATTATTCTATTATTAAACTTTTATCTTCGAGCAACGGTCAAATTATCCATTAGCTCTGACCGGGAATAATATAATAGCGAAAACGAATTTGGGCGGATGATCTTAGCAATGTCTGACAGAATAAGCGAAAACCGTTCGGAGCATCGATTTCAACTTTATTCGCTTGATGTCAGCGAATAATGATCCAGGCTCCTTTTCAGTAACATTCCTCATCCGTCTCGGGGCTTATTACTTCAAGATAAAGGGGAATTGATACATTCATTGATGAATATGTTGGAAGAGGGTTACAACTTGTGCCGAAAAATCAAGCCGGACGTCGATTTCGTCTTTGTCCCGTAAATAATGATTCTCGGATTAAACTTGTATCTTCGAGCACCGATCAAATGATCCATTCGCTCTGACCCGAAATAAGATGAAATCGAGTATGATCCCTTAAATCAAGTATTTGACTATCGCATCACAGCGCAATCGCTTTCGCGCACACGAAGATGGTTGACTCTCTCGATTTTTACGAAATGCCTCCACTAATCTCGGATACAATGTTTTAACGCCGCCTTGAAATGTGGCTTTCGAACGGCGCGGTACGGCCGAATTGATTTGTATCATTGAAAGATTGAGTCCATGGTAGATTGAGTCAATTTTGTTAAAATCCTCAAGGAGTTTTTATATAAGATTGTCATTTAACTGCCATCGGATTGAACCTTTTCGGCCATGTTATTCAAAGTCAAAATCTGTACAGGGTGCATCCCGTACCGGGAACCAATAGATGCACTGCATTCAATTTTAATGAAATAAGACAAATTTAGCACACGTAGCCTTCCTCATTATGACACTTTAAATGAGGTTCCGGAGTCAAGGCAAACTTAAGTCGCTATTTTGCACCTGGAAAGAGTAGATCGTTTATATTCCATATTTCCACGAACTCGTTAAACCCTTGCCTAGGAAAAAGGCGAATGTCGTGTTTCTCTTAATTTGACCCCTTGAATGCGGTGTCGCAATATCGATTTTTTTCGTTCGTCCAGCGTAATTGCCAAACATTAATTCTTGCTGATCATAATTTTTTTGCAAGTAACAGTCTATAATTCATCAAAACCAAAAAATTAAAAATCCCGATCGCCGCCTTGTCCGCTCACATCCCCTTGAACGCGAATATTATAGAGATAATTGGAGGATTTTTCTGCTCGTCTGTCGAAAATCGAGAAATGCGTGAAAACTGCCGTATCTCAACTTTTCGCGAAGTTCAAAGCCTCAGGTCAGTATGAAAGCCATAGTATCATAAGCTCAGCAGTATATGCAGCGACCTGGTTTTTGGTGGAATGTTCCTATGTAACCTTAGCTTTAAGAAAACGGTAAAATCTTAAAGCTCCTTGCGTTGGTTGCAACAGTATTATGTAATAGACAGAAAGTGTACAAATCGGCATTTAACACGTTTTTAAAAATCGATTTTACGACATATAAAAATAATACTTAAATTATTTCAAACCCTATGTTGTGTCGAAAAAATCCAAGATTTCCAACGATGTCATTATAAATGCTGTACGATGATTAGCACCAGAGTTATAACCAGCCAAATTAAACAAATGCATTTTTTTTTATCTGGCCAATGATAACTAGGTGAATAAAAATCGCACAAAGGTGCGAAAAAATAAAATAAGAGCAGAAGATCTACGCTTTCAAATGGTTGAAACGGATTTTCTTTACAAACATTTCCGTTGCCCCGTGTAACCCGGCAAAGGTGGTCAAATTTTTTGAATTCCCGTTTTTCTTGCTTACCAACAATTTGTTTGGTTGAAAAAAGTTCATAATAACTGATGAACTTAAGCGTTCTCGGGTTGTCAATTAACGCTACAAAATGCTTTTTCTCCTTATTTTTCCCGTTTATTTACAACCGCGATACGGCCGTCCGAAAAGGCCAATTTGTTGACGAAGAAAAAGTGATCCTTTAATTTTTGCGCATAATGTTATTAAAGGAGCCGAAAATAAGAAAAAAAAGTATTTTTTTAGTGACAATAAGGATTTTGAAGCTTGCAGTTTCTAGTTTTGAAACCTTTTGATGGATTTTTTTTTTTCGTCTTATTTATTGCCCAAGCAAAAGAAATATGAGGAGACAAAAGTATTCCTATTGTTTTTTTCTTTCAAGTTGTCCCTGGGCTCAGAATATTTTTTTTCCGACTAAATCAATATCAGGGTCATTCAAACTTATCATTTAGGTGCAGTTGGGTTTTTTTGTCTCGGTACGACAATTAGTTGCTTAATATCAGCCGCTTAATGAAAAGTCACCCTTTTGTCCTTGATCATGGATACCCCATGAAGTATGAGAATTAATCATTGTACAGTAAATTGATCGGCAGTTTTTAAAACTTTAATACATTCCCTTTGAGGCGGGACTATTGTTTTGGAGAAGAATTTTTATCCATGCTCGCCAATGATTCGAAAAAAATTTACAAAAAATCACATTTTCTCGATTTTTAGAAAACCCTCCGCCACCTTGCAAATCTTGTTATAAGTACTAATGTAATGGATTTTTTTTTCAGTAGTTGTATCCCTGAAGGCCCTGTCAAATTCCAAATCGATCAGGTCATGCGTCTCTTTCCAGATCGATCAGTTCAAAACAAAATTTAAGTGCACGTTTATTGTTCCTTGAACTTTATTTAATGATTACTAAGATGAAAAAACAGTATTTTTCTTACAATTTGGAATTTAGTACTCATCAAATTTTGGGATATAAATCAAACAATCAAACTCAAACAAAAATTTGTTACTCAAAATTTAAAAAATGTACAAATTTTCTACCGCCAGTATTATTAGTACCAAAAGCGTACCACGTGGAAGTTTTCGATTGAGGAATATTTTCAAATGAGAATTTTTTTATCATTTTCCTTACAACTTTGCATTGATTACTTAACCCTTCCTTGACACACTTACATTTGGCCACGACTTTGACACACTGGGTCATTTTAACCCGGATAGTACTTCATCCACATGCCCTCAACAACCCATCGCTCGGTTCTTATTGAAACAAATTCGGGATACACTTTAAACATTTCTTAATACGTCTGCATAATTAAAATTCGGAAAATGTAAAATTGAATTGTTGTAAAATATGATTGGAAACTTTCGTTTACGGAAAAGTGAGCATTTTATTTCAAATTTGTCCAGCTGAACATTACCCAGTGTGTCAAGGAAGAGTTAACAAATCTCGAGAAAAATAAGATTTTTTTTTCCGAGGCGAACAAAAATGCCGCATTGGAAAGCTATTTCTATTTGGAAAGAGTTTCAACAAGTGCAACTGTGTTTCCAGTCATACCGAAAACGTATGACCGTTTTCAGTGCTCTTCCATGGACATGAGTTTCATTAAAATGGATGGCGGGCACCAAAGTAGCGTTCCTTGTTAAAATCGACGAGAGGGAATGAACGAAAATACAAAAGTATGAGCAACGATGAAAGAGGACGAGAGAGAAGATAGATATTTATTAATGAGAGATAGGCGATAGGAGACGGTCATTAAATAAAAGAGAACGAACGTGCAACAAATAGGGATTGACGACATCCGAAAAAACAAGTCACGCTCAGTCGCGCGGCTCAACTCACGCTCTGAATTCGTACCCATGATGACAGAAAATAATGGCAGACAATACGCGAAACGTCAAATTGGCCGGGCAAGCAAGACAGATGCCTATCTACCTTGTCGTCACCTGCTACGTTACTCGCGCTCAGACCCAGCCCTCGAGTGCCGTCGTCGTCAAGGGCCGACTGCAGCCCTACAACAATCCTTCTAACGCCAGAATTCGAATCGCTCCCAATCAAAAACTATTTGACGGAGACAAAAAAGCCTTGCCAGTTATACTCGGGGTACCCCGCTGAACCCGCAAGTTCCGGGTGTACAAGTTATTATGAATCACCTTGTATACAGGTGATCAGGGTGATCCAGAATAGGTGTATCAGCGGGAAATGCCGGGTTCGGCAGGTTACTCCGAAGATTTCTACCGAGCCGTTTTCTTTTTTTCGCCTCCGTCATCAAATGGGAAGCATTAGAAAATAGGCGTTCGATCTTCGAAATCAACGCTCGAATCCGCCATGTTGGACGATCGAAAAGGGCAGAAGAGTAGACGAAGGGCCACGAAGTCGTAGCCGACGTCAAGAAGGTTCTGCGAAACAGCAGCGTTTGATAAATGCCAGCGCGCATGATCTGACGTTTAGTGAAACATTCGCTCCGTTGCCTGTCAACCTATTCGGCCCGAGAATCATGACACACTCTTTGACGTTTCACTTATCGTCTGCTACCGCTCGGCGTATTGCGTGCCAAAGCGTGAAGCGCGCCGCAATTAATGACATTTACGAATATTGCAGCGATTATCCATCGAGAGCGCCTGTTCTTTTTGCTTCCTTAAGAAATAAAAATTAACAAAACCAAAGAAATGTCAATGATTATCGAATTTCGATAAACCGAACGATTTTTCTTGCGTATTGAAAAAAAAATCAATACATAAGTTTTTATTAACAAACTCTCAATAACTTGACGCTACATTTTCGAGAATTGGATGTTTTCGGGATTCCATTTCTCATTCGACCACTCCGTTCAGTATCATAGTCGGATTGATCTCCAAAAATACATTTTTCTGTACGAATATCATCTCAAAGTGTGTTCGAGCTGGGTTAGGAAACATGAGGAGAAGCTTTCCATTTCCTCATTAGGGGAGACGAAATCAGTCGGTTCCGTCAGACGAAAATCGATACGACGTTTTTTTGGGATTGAAAATAGATGAGAAGATCTTCTGCACCGCCTGAGATACAATTTTTCACGTACCGATTCGGGTTGATTCTGGAAATCCCAAAGCGTTGCGACTCTGTTTGCGGTTTCTCTTAAGGGGTAACACCACTCGAGCGGCAGAAAATTAGGCCTAACTTTGACAATTTATTTTGGCAGCATGAAAAAAGGCATAGGATTTCTTATGAGAGGGTTTATGTAAGACATATTAAAAGATGTAAAAATTATTGTAATTTTCATACAAAATAGCGACGACAGAGCCCATCTTGAAAAACTTGTTTTTCAAAATGGGAGGCCGAAATACGCGAACCCTTTGCATGAATCGATTTGAATTTTGATCGCAGCTTCATAATCACATTCTCTATGGGCGTACGTAGCCGTTTTTTTAAATTAAATGTAAACTTTTTTTTATAAACAATTTGTCGCTTATCTTTTGGGCAAAAAATCGATTTATTTCTTTCAATGTCATCCATTTTTTCAAAATTTGATCGAAAAATCCCTACGTCGGCCCATAATTGTGAAGATACTATCAACATTTCAAATCGATCCGTTGGAAAGGTGTTCGTGTACTCCGTTCTCCCAGTTTTAAAAAACATGTTTTTCAGGATGGGCTCTGTCGCCGCCATTTTGCATGAAAATTGTAATATATTTTTTTTATCCTTTAGTATGTGTTAAATAAACCCTCTAAAAAGAAATCCTATCCTTTTATCAAATTCCCAAAATAAATTGTCAAAGTTAGGCCTTATTTTCTGCCGCTAGAGTGGTGTTACCCCTTAAGAATATTAGAACACCAGCGTTATGTAAAGGGTCAACATTTGTGCTACTTTATAATAAAATGTTATTTATTTATTCATTTCACTTGTGATCAGAGCAAATGGACAATTCATGCGGTGCACGAATCGTTGTCCGAATTGATTTCATCTCCTATCGCGATCGGGAACGAGATGAATTTATCTCGTTTCAACATCATCAGAAAGGAGATGAAATAAATGGTGAACTCGTCGTGACGGCTTCGAGTATGTCCTACGGACACTAGAAGAACATTGACAGAATTGATTTCATCTCCATTCGCGATCGGGAACGAGATGAAATCATCTCCTTGCGATATTATCGGAATGGAGATGAAATCAACCGGGAACTCGTTGTGACGCTGTCGAGTATGTCCTATGGATAATGCACGAATCGTTGTCCGAATTGATTTCATCTTCTATCGCGATCGGGAACGAGATGAATTTATCTCGTATCAATATAATCGGAAAGGAGATGAAATCAATGGCGAACTCGTCGTGACGTTGTCGAGTGTATCCTATGGATATTGCACGAATAACTGACAGAATTGATTTCATCTCCGTTCCCGATCGGGAACGAGACGAATTCATCTCGATCCGATATAATCGGAAACGAGATGAAATCAAAGGCAAACTCGTCGTGACGGCTTCGAGTATGTCCTACGGACACTAGAAGAATCATTGACAGAATCTATTTCATCTCCGTTCGCGATCGGGAACGAGGTGAAATCATCTCTTTGCGATATTATCGGAATGGAGATGAAATCAACCGCGAACTCGGTGTGACGTTGTCGAGTATGTCCTATGGATAATGCACGAATCGTTGTCCGAATTGATTTCATCTCCTATCGCGATCGGGAGCGAGATGAATTTATCTTGTTTCAAAATCATCGGAAAGGAGATGAAATCAATGGCGAACTCGGCGTGACGGCTTCGAGTATGTCCTACGGCCACTAGAAGAATCATTGACAGAATTGATTTCATCTTCTATCGCGATCGGGAACGAGATGAAATTATCTTTTTGCGATATTATCGGAATGGAGATGAAATCAACGGCGAACTCGTTGTGACTTTGTCGAGTATCTCCTATGGATAATGCACGAATCGTTGTCCGAATTGATTTCATCTCCTATCGCGATCGGGAACAAGATGAATTTATCTCGTTTCAATATAATCGGAAAGGAGATGAAATCAATGGCGATCTCGTCGTGACGGCTTCGAGTATGTTCTACGGACACTAGAAGAATCATTGACAGAATTGATTTCATCTCCGTTCGCGATTGGGAACGAGATGAAATCATCTCTTTGCGATATTATCGGAATGGACATGACATCAACCGCGAACTCGATGCGACCTTATCGAGTATGTCGTATGGATAATGCACGAATCGGTGTTCGAATTGATTCCATCTCCTATCGCAATCGGGAACGAGATGAATTTATCTTGTTTCAATATCATCGGAAAGGAGATGAAATCAATGGCAAACTCGTCATGACGGCTTCGAGTGAGTCCTACTGACACTAGAAGAACCATTGACAGAATTGATTTCATCTCCGTTCGCGATCGGGAACGAGATGAAATCATCTCTTTGCGATATTATCGGAATGGAGATGAAATCAACCGCGAACTCGTTGTGACGTTATCGAGTATGTCCTATGGATAATGCACGAATCGTTGTCTGACTTGATTTCATCTCCTATCACGATCGGAAACGAGATGAATTTGTCTCGTTTCAATATCATCGGAAAGGAGATGAAATCAATGGCGAACTCGTCGTGACGGCTTCGAGTATGTCCTACGGACACTAGAAGAATCATTGACAGAATTGATTTCATCTCCTTTCGCGATCGGGAACGAGATGAAATCATCTCTTTGCGATATGATCGGAAACGAGATGAAATCAAAGGCAAACTCGTCGTGACGGCTTCGAGTATGTCCTACGGACACTAGAAGAATCATTGACAGAATTGATTTCATCTCCGTTCGCGATCGGGATCGAGATGAAATCATCTCTTTGCGATATTATCGGAATGGAGATGAAATCAACCGCGAAGTCGTTGTGACGTTGTCGAGTATCTCCTATGGATAGTGCACGAATCGTTGTCCGAATTGATTTCATCTCCTATCGAGATCGGGAACGAGATTAATTATCTCGTTTCAATATCATCGGAAAGCAGATGAAATCAATGGCGAACTCGTCGTGACGTTGTCGAGTGTATCCTATGTATACTTCATGAATCACTGACAGAATTGATTTCATCTCCGTTCGCGATCGGGAACGAGACGAATTCATCTCGTTCCCATATGATCGGAAACGAGATGAAATCAAAGGCAAACTCGTCGTAACGGCTCCGAGTATGTTCTACGGACACTAGAAGAATCATTGACAGAATTGATTTCATCTCCGTTCGCAATCGGGAACGAGGTGAAATCAACTCTTCGCGATATGATCGGAATGGAGATGAAATCAACCGCGAACTCGGTGTGACGTTGTCGCGTATGTCCTATGAATAATGCACGAATCGTTGTCCGAATTGATTTCATCTATCGCGATCGGGAACGAGATGAATTTATCTTGTTTCAATATCATTGGATAGAAGATGAAATCAATGGCGAACTCGTCGTGACGGTTTCGAGTATGTCCTACGGACACTAGAAGAATCATTGACAGAATTGATTTCATCTTCATTCGCGATCGGGAACGAGATGAAATCATCTCTTTGCCATAATATCGGAATGGAGATAAAATCAACCGCGAACTCGTTGTTGCCGGCTGTTGCCGTCCGAGATGAAATCAATTCGGACAACGATTCGTGCATTATTCATAGGACATACGCGGCAATGTCACACCGAGTTCGCGGTTGATTTCATCTCCATTCCGATCATATCGCGAAGAGATGATTTCACCTCGTTCCCGATCGCGAACGGAGATGAAATCAATTCTGTCAATGATTCTTCTAGTGTCCGTAGAACGTACTCGAAGCCGTTACGACGAGTTTGCCTTTGATTTCATCTCCTTTCCGATGATATTGAAACGAGATACTTAATCTCGTCCCCGATCTCGATAGGAGATGAAATCAATTCGGACAACGATTCGTGCACTATCCATAGGAGATACTCGACAACGTCACAACGACTTCGCGGTTGATTTCATCTCCATTCCGATAATATCGCAAAGAGATGATTTCATCTCGTTCCCGATCGCGAACGGAGATGAAATCAATTCTGTCAATGATTCTTCTAGTGTCCGTAGGACATACTCGAAGCCGTCACGACGAGTTTGCCTTTGATTTCATCTCGTTTCCGATTATATCGCAAAGAGATGGTTTCATCTCGTTCCCGATCGCGAAAGGAGATGAAATCAATTCTGTCAATGATTCTTCTAGTGTCCGTAGGACATACTCGAAGCCGTCACGACGAGTTCGCCATTGATTTCATCTCCTTTCCGATGATATTGACACGAGACAAATTCATCTCGTTTCCGATCGCGATCGGAGATGAAATCAAGTCAGACAACGATTCTTGCATTATCCATAGGACATACTCGATAACGTCACAACGAGTTCGTGGTTGATTTCATCTCCATTCCGATAATATCGCAAAGAGATGATTTCATCTCGTTCCCGATCGCGAACGGAGATGAAATCAATTCTGTCAATGGTTCTTCTAGTGTCAGTAGGACTCACTCGAAGCCGTCACGACGAGTTTGCCATTGATTTCATCTCCTTTCCGATGATATTGAAACAAGATAAATTCATCTCGTTCCCGATTGCGATAGGAGATGGAATCAATTCGGACAACGATTCGTGCATTATCCATACGACATACTCGATAAGGTCGCATCGAGTTCGCGGTTGATTTCATGTCCATTCCGATAATATCGCAAAGAGATGATTTCATCTCGTTCCCAATCGCGAACGGAGATGGAATCAATTCTGTCAATGATTCTTCTAGTGTCCGTAGAACATACTCGAAGCCGTCATGACGAGTTCGCCATTGATTTCATCTCCTTTCCGATTATATTGAAACGATATAAATTCATCTCGTTCCCGATCGCGATAGGAGATGAAATCAATTCGGACAACGATTCGTGCATTATCCATAGGACATACTCGACAGCGTCACAACGAGTTCGCGGTTGATTTCATCTCCATTCCGATAATATCGCAAAAAGATGATTTCATCTCGTTCCCGATCGCGAATGGAGATGAAATCAATTCTGTCAATGATTCTTCTAGTGTCCGTAGGACATACTCGAAGCCGTCACGACGAGTTCACTATTGATTTCATCTCCTTTCCGATGACATTGAAACATGATAAATTTATCTCGTTCTCGATTGCGATAGGAGATGAAATCAATTCAGACAACGATTCGTACATTATCCATAGGACATACACGACAACGTCACACCGAGTTCGCGGTTGATTTCATCTCCATTCCGATAATATAGCAAAGAGATGATTTCATCTCGTTCCCGATCGCGAACGAAGATGAAATCAATTTTGTCAATGATTCTTTTAGTGTCCGTAGGACATACTCGAAGCCGTCACGACGAGTTTGCATTTGATTTCCTCGCGTTTCCGATTATATCGGAACGAGATGAATTCATCCCGTTCCCGATCGCGAACGGAGATGAAATCAATTCTGTCAGTGATTCGTGCAATATCCGTAGGATACACTCGACAACGTCACGACGAGTTCGCCATTGATTTCATCGTTTTTCCGATTATATTGAAACGAGATAAATTCATCTCGTTCCCGATCGCGATAGAAGATGAAATCAATTCGGACAACGATTCGTGCATTATCCATAGGACATACTCGACAGCCTCACAACGAGTTCGCGGTTGATTTCATCTCCATTCCGATAATATCGCAAGGAGATGATTTCATCTCGTTCCCGATCGCGAATGGAGATGAAATCGATTCTGTCAATGATTCTTCTAGTGTCCGTAGGACATACTCGAAGCCGTCACGACGAGTTCACCATTGATTTCATCTCCTTTCCGATGATATTGAAACGAGATAAATTCATCTCGTTCCCGATCGCGATAGGAGATGAAATCAATTCGGACAACGATTCGTGCACCGCATGAATTGTCCATTTACGCTGATCACAAGTGAAATGAATAAATAAATAACATTTTATTATAAAGTAGCACAAATGTTGACCCTTTACATAACGCTGGTGTTCTAATATTCTTGAGGGGTAACACCACTCTAGCGGCAGAAAATAAGGCCTAACTTTGACAATTTATTTTGGGAATTTGATAAAAGGATAGGATTTCTTTTTAGAGGGTTTATTTAACACATACTAAAGGATAAAAAAATGTATTATAATTTTCATGCAAAATGGCGGCGACAGAGCCCATCCTGAAAAACATGTTTTTTAAAACTGGGAGAACGGAGTACACGAACACCTTTCCATCGGATCGATTTGAAATGTTGATAGTATCTTCACAATTACATTCTCTATGGGACGACGTAGGCATTTTTCGATCAAATTTTGAAAAAATGGCGGACATTGAAAGAAATAAATCGATTTTTTGCCCAAAAGATAAGCGATAAATTGTTTATAAAAAAAAAGTTTACATTTAATTTAAAAAAACGGCTACGTACGCCCATAGAGAATGTGATTATGAAGCTGCGATCAAAATTCAAATCAATTCATGCAAAGGGTTCGCGTATTTCGGCCTCCCATTTTGAAAAACAAGTTTTTCAAGATGGGCTCTGTCGTCGCTATTTTGTATGAAAATTACAATAATTTTTACATCCTTTAATATGTCTTACATAAACCCTCTCATAAGAAATCCTATGCCTTTTTTCATGCTGCCAAAATAAATTGTCAAAGTTAGGCCTAATTTTCTGCCGCTCGAGTGGTGTTACCCCTTAAGAGAAACCGCAAACAGAGTCGCAACGCTTTGGGATTTCCAGAATCAACCCGTATCGGTACGTGAAAAATTGTATCTCAGGCGGTGCAGAAGATCTTCTCATCTATTTTCAATCCCAAAGAAACGTCGTATCGATTTTCGTCTGCCGGAACCGACTGATTTCGTCTCCCCTAATGAGGAAATGGAAAGCTTTTCCTCATGTTTCCTAACCCAGCTCGAACACACTATGAGATATTCGTACAGAAAAATGTATTTTTGGAGATCAATCCGACTATGATACTGAACGGAGTGGTCGAATGAGAAATGGAATCCCGAAAACATCCAATTCTCGAAAATTTAGCGTCAAGTTATTGAGAGTTTGTTAATAACAACTTATGTATTGATTTTTTTTCAATACGCAAGAAAAATCGTTCGGTTTATCGAAATTCGATAATCATTGACATTTCTTTGGTTTTGTTAATTTTTATTTCTTAAGGAAGCAAAAAGAACAGGCGCTCTCGATGGATAATCGCTGCAAAATTCGTAAATGTCATTAATTGCGGCGCGCTTCACGCTTTGGCACGCAATACGCCGAGCGGTAGCAGACGATAAGTGAAACGTCAAAGCGTGTGTCACGATTCTCGGGCCGAATAGGTTGACAGGCAACGTAGCGAATGTTTCGCTAAACGTCAGATCATGCGCGCTGGCATTTGTCAAACGCTACTGTTTCGCAGAACCTTCTTGACGTCGGCTACGACTTCGTGGCCCTTCGTCTACTCTTCTGCCCTTTTCGATCGTCCAACATGGCGGATTCGAGCGTTAATTTCGAAGATCGAACGCCTATTTTCTAATGCTTCCCATTTGATGACGGAGGCGAAAAAAGAAAACGGCTCGGTAGAAATCTTCGAAGTAACCTGGCGAACCCGGCATTTCCCGCTGATACACCTATTCTGGATCACCCTGTATACATTTTCGTTCAAGGATGCAAAGCAGATCTCGGTAGTTCAGTTTCCATGACCTAGACGATATTCTGTGGAAATCGTGAAAGTCAATGTTTGGCGAGCCTGGCCAGCTTTCACCCCCCCCCCCCCCCCGAGGGCACACTTTTCTGGGCAGCGGATGGCTACCCCATAGAGATAGATAAGAAAAAACGTTTCGTTTATCCCTGGCCAGGATGCAACATCTTGGAAGTTTTTTTTTCTACAAGTCCCGACTTATGTTGAAAAGGTAAACTATTTACACATCCTGTTGACCATCCCCCACTCTACTATAACCCTATAAGGATCCAAAAATCGAAATCAGAAGAAGAATCGGAACAGCAGTTTTTGCCATTCCAGTCTCCAACCTCCGAGGTGTCATTGTGAAAGAGTCGGAAAACAAAAAATAAGTGAAGAAAAATGTCGAACCAATTCGAAGCAGGATTGCGAAATTTGTAATGTAAATGTAATGCATTATTCATTACTTTTTTAATGGGTAATGAAAAAATATTTCATTACTCATTACATTACATTTAGTAATGTAAAAAATTTCCATTTCTCATTACATTGGATTTTGTAATGTAAAAAATTTCCATTACCCATTACATTGGATTTTGTAATGTAAAAAATTTTCATTACCCATTACTTTACATTTTGTAATGTAAAAAAATTCCATTACTCATTACATTGGATTTTGTAATGTAAAAAATTTCCATTACTCATTACATTGAATTTTGTAATGTAAAAATTTTCATTACCCATTACATTGGATTTTGTAATGTTAAACATTTTCATTGCCCATTACAATGTAATGGGTAATGGAATTTTTTTACATTACAAAATCCAATGTAATGAGTAATGGAATTTGTTTATATTACAAAACATAAAGTAATGAGTAATGGAATTTTTACATTACTTTTTCGCGTTGAGAGGGAGAGAGAGGGGGGGAGAGAGAGAGAGAGAGAGAGAGAGAGAGAGAGAGAGAGAGAGAGAGAGAGAGAGAGAGAGAGAGAGAGAGAGAGAGAGAGAGAGAGAGAGAGAGAGAGAGAGAGAGAGAGACAGAGAGAGAGACAGAGAGAGAGAGAGAGAGAGAGAGAGAGAGAGGGGGGGGGGCGGGGTGGATGGATGGATTGATGGATGGATAGATGGATGGATGGATAGATCATTGGATAGATAGATAGATGGATGCATGGATGGATAGATGGATGAATGGATATATAGATAGATTAATGGATGGGTGGATGGATGAATGGATGGATGGATGGATGGATGGATGGATGGATAGATGGATGGATGGATGGATGGATGGATAGATGGATGGATGATAGATGGATGGATGGATAGATGGATCGATGGATCGATGGATGTATCGATGGATGGATAGATGGATGGATGGATAGATGATGTATGTATACGTGGATGGATGGATGGATAGATGGGTGGATGGATGGGTGGATAGATGGATGGATGGATGGATGGATGGATGGATGGATGGATGGATGGATGGATGGATGGATGGATGGACGGATGGATGGATAGATGGATGGATGGATGGATGGATGGATGGATGGATGGACGGATGGATAGATAGATAGATGAATGGATGGATCGATGGATAGATGGATGGATGAATAGATGGATGGATGGATCGACGGATAGATGGATGGATCGATGGATCGATAGATCGATGGATGGATGGATGGATAGATGATGTATGTATAGATGGATGGATAGATGATGTATGTATGGATGGATGGATGGATGGATGTAATGTATAGATGGATGGATAGATGATGTATGTATAAATGGATGGATGGATGTACTATGTAGATGAATGGATGGATGGATAGATGGATGGATGGATGCATAGATGGATGGATGGATGGATGGATGGATGGATGGATAGATGGATGGATCAATGGATAGATGGATGGTTCGATGGACGGATAGATGGATAGACGGATGGATGGATAGATGGATGGATGGAGGGATGGATGAATAGATGGATGGATGGATCGATGGATGGATCGATGGATAGATGGATGGATCGATAGATCGATGGATGGATAGATGGATGGATGGATAGATCGATGGATGGATAGGTGGATGGATCGATGGATGGATAGATGGATGGATGGATGGATAGATGATGTATGTATAGATGAATGGATGGGTGGATAGATGGATGGATGGATGGATCGATAGACGGGCGGACGGATGGATGAATGGATGGATAGATGAGTGGGTGCGTGGTTGGATGGATGGATGGATAGATGAATGGATAGATGGAAAGATAGATGGATGGATGGATGGATAGATGGATGAATGGATAGATAGATAGATGAATGGATGGATGGATGGATGGATAGATAGATGAATGGATGGATCGATGGATAGATGGATAGATGGATGGATGGATAGATGGATCGACGGATGTATCGATGGATCGATAGATCGATGGATGGATAGATGGATGGATGGATAGATGATGTATGTATACGTGGATGGATGGATGGGTGGATGGATGGGTGGATAGATGGATGGATGGATGGACGGATTGATGGATAGATGGATCGATGGATGGATGGATGAACGGATGGATGGATAGA
>OX101785.1:42076370-42138870 GCA_944452715.1 Ophion slaviceki | reverse complement strand
GGTATAAATATTCATGGTAAAGAAGCTTTGTGCTGTGACTATTATTTATTGATAGCGACTTCTTTTTATGTGTTGAATTTTAAAGTATTTCTAATTCTTCTAATGCGGTTTTACGAGGTCTACCGCACCTGTGTTTAGCAGTTGCTGTTGATTGCTGATGTCCAGCGTTGTTTTTCTCGTGGCCTGCCAGGTTCACGTTTGGCAGTTGTTGATGTTCGTGATTGGTTGACTACATTTATTTTCATTTTCGGGGCCTTTCAAAGCCTCTTTAGCGGTGAGCATTGACTGTTGGTCAATCGGGTGCTTTCGTGGTCTGCCATGCCACGTTTAAAAAGTCAATGTTGGCCGTTTGTTGGCCTAATCTTTTCGTGGGCTACCACGATTGTGTTTAGTACCGCTTGATGTTTATTTTTCATTTTTTTTTTTTCGCGAGCATCATGGGATGGTGATGGTAGGTTAGGCTCGGTATGCGAGTTCGGTTGTTGTGCCCTATCTGATTTTTCATCTTCCGTGTTGGTGAAGCTGAGAGTCAGATTCTCTTCCATCTCATTGTAGTTTCCTTTTCATTGTCAATGGTTATCGCCTGTTCGTCGTATGTTGTATCGTTGCTGGTAGACTTCGGCCCGCCGAAGTGTCTGCCCGCGTTGATGGGGATCCTAGGTGGCAGCGCGGAGCTTGCTTCTTTTTCCTTATTCCTACTTTGCCGCGTCCGGCTACTTTTTTGGCTTTTTCCTTCTTCGTTTGCGCCTATTTTATTTCTTTCTTCTTTATTTATTTCTTCTTCGCAGCGCTGAGCTTGCGTATTTTGGCCTTCGTGCCGCGTTGGGCTATTTATTTCGTTATCGCAGCGCTGAGCTTGCGTATTTTGGCCTTCGTGCCGCGTTGGGCTATTTATTTCGTTATCGCAGCGCTGAGCTTGCGTATTTTGGCCTTCGTGCCGCGTTGGGTTATTTATTTCGTTATCGCAGCGCTGAGCTTGCGTATTTTGGCCGTCGTGCCGCGTTGGGCTATTTATTTCGTTATCGCAGCGCTGAGCTTGCGTATTTTGGCCGTCGTGCCGCGTTGGGCTATTTATTTCGTTTGTTTCTTCTTCGTTTGCGCTTATTTCCTCGTTGAATATCACCGTCGTTTTCCCTTTTTTCGTCGGCACGGCTGTTTCGTGCCCTACTACTTCGTCCTCGGACGTGTCGCGATCACGTTTGCGAGGCGTTTTCCTATACATTAGTTTGTCCTGAGAATTGTTCCTTTTCGTAAGCTGTGGTCGTCCTTGTTCGAATCCAATGAGTTCCATCTCCTCTGTTGACGTTTCTGAGTTGTAGTTGTTGTCGTCGATTGTCTTGTCGATTTTTGGGCGTGCACTCCCTCCAATTTCTTCTTTGTTTTCGGCGTTGCTTATTTCTATGTTTGTTTCCTTAAGTTCTTGAAGTTCTTCTTCTGGCAAAATTATCACTTTGTCCGGTGCTGGTTTTCCGGAAGATTCGTCCGATGTTGACAAGTTTCGTTTATCACCCTGTTGAGAGATTCTCGATTTCTTGATGTCATGCAGCGTTTCATCGGATGATGTAGACTCCCTTGGCCTGATCGGGAGGACGTTGATTGGGTTTCTTGACAGAGCGTCTGCGACTGAGTTGAGTTTTCCAGGCTTGTGTTGAATTTCGTAATCGTAGTCATTGAGAGCCGCTTGCCATCTTAGTAGTTGTTGCGGTGGATTTGGTTTCTTCACTAAATATGTGAGTGCTCGGTTATCTGTCACTAACATGAAGTGGTGCCCATAGAGATAGGGCTTGAAGTGTTCGATCGCTTTTACTATTGCCAAAAGTTCTTTACGCATCGTGTCGTACGCTAATTCCGCTTTGGTGAGAGTGCGCGAGTAGAAGGCAACGGGGTGGTCAAAATTTTCGTGCTGTTGACTGAGAACTGCACCGATTGCGTAGTCTGAAGCATCCGTTGTCAACTTGAACTCTTTCTGGTAATCCGGATAGCGTAGGATTGGTTGGCTCGTCAATTTTTCCTTCAAATAGTCGAATGCCTGTTGACACTCGTCGGTCCACTCAAATTTTTGGGAGGCTTTTAACTGTTTTGTTAGTGGTAGAGCGATTTTTGCGAAATCTTTTATGAATCGTCTATAGTAATTAACCAAGGCATGAAACTGTATGATGGTCTTCTTATTTTCCGGTGTCGGAAACTCCTGAATCGATTTTATTAGCTCTGGTCTTGGTTGCGAGCCGTTTTCACTGATGACATGGCCTAAATATTCGACTTTCTTTTGTAAAAACAGGCATTTGTCGGTTTGCAGTGTGAGACCGGCGTATGTCAATCTTTTCGCCAGCCTGCTAAATTTGTGTTCGTGTTCACTTAGGTTGATGGCGTAGATGACAATGTCGTCTAAATACACGAACAGATCAGTGCCTTGTAATCCCGACAACACGACATCCATTAACCTTTGGAAGGTTGCTGGTGCGTTTTTCAAACCAAACGGCATTCGATTAAACTCGTAATGACCGTTCGGAGTCGAAAAGGCTGTTTTTGCTTTGTCGCGTGGGTGCATCTCGATAGACCTACCCAGCTGGTCTAGGATGTCGGTGATGTTTGGCAATGGGTACGCATCGGGTGTTATTTTCTCGTTCAGTTTCCTGAAATCGATTACCATGCGCCAGCGTTTCTTTCCTTCACGGTCTGCTTTTTTTTGGGACAATCCAAACAGGCGAGTTGAATGGTGATAGTGACGGTTGTATTATGCATTTCTGCAATAATTCGTCAACCTGTTTGTGGATTTCCTGTTTATGCACTTGTGGAAAGCGATATTGTTTTGTATTTATCGGTTTCTCATCGGTTGTGAAAATTTCATGTTTCACAAGCGTTGTGCATCCTAGCTGTTCACCGGGCAGACTGAAAAGGTGTGAGTACTGTGAGGCCAGTTTAAGCACGTGTGCCGTCTCACTTTCCTCGAGATTCTCGAGGTGTAGGAGAGGTTTTAATCGCTCAAATCTGTCCTCTTTTGTCGACACCAACCCGATTACCGCATGTAGATCGGTAACAATGTCGTTTGGATCATTTTGGGTTGTATCGAATGTTCGCAGTTCCTCAATTGGTTGTAATTCCAATATTGGAACTTGCAGGTGTATTGTGTACTCATTGGTGTTAATCGCTGTTAAGTACGCTGTTCCATCACGATTTGTGACAATTGCGTTACCAATGTACAATCCTTCGCCAGCATGTATTTGGGGGATGTAGCCTTCTGAAAGGTCCGTATTCTTTATCCTGACGTGGATTACGGATTTTGATCTAGCCGGAATCGAAATTCTTTCGCGTGTTTCGAAAGGTATTTGATGGCCACCGAAAGATATGCACGACTGGGTGTATAGGATGTCGGCCGATGTTTCTTTGAAAAACTCGTCGCCCAAAACGGCGTCTTGGGTGACTGGAATATCGTTCTTCATTATGTGGAATTCAACGGAAAGATCCTTAATCCTTATGATGCACATGCCGGAAGTGAAAATTGTGTCACTCGTGATTCCTGATAGTTCGTAAATGATGTATGCGTCAATTTCGACGTGTGCTCCTATTGCTTCTGATTTAATTAGGTTGATTTGGGCTCCTGTATCTATGAGAAATTTCGTGTCTTTCTTTAAGGTCATTCGAATTTATGATGACTGTTGGTGGCTTCCGTCTTTTCGTGATTCCTAGCGATATTGTGGCTTTCTTTATTGTTACCGTTTTCTTTTCTAGTGACTTGACGACGAGCGCTCTTGCGATTTGCTTCGCGTCACGCTGTCCCGCGAAGTTGCATTTAAGTTTTTTTTTTGTACCATTTCTGTTACTACTTTTGCGAGTTCCTGAAGGTTTTCGTTACTCATTCTCCGCGACTTTCGTTCGTTGTTATCGGGTTTTCGATCGCGCGAATTGTCGCGAGATCTGGGCTGCGAGTAACTGCGTTGTCTATCGTTTGGACTGTCCTGTGAACTACCGGGGTGTGTATCGTATCGACTGTTTTGTCTGTAGTAATTCGGGAATTGATCTCTTCGCTGGTGGTTGTTTTGTGAGCCTTCTTGCCTATTGTGGTGATAGTTTCGGTAACCATTCCGTGAATTTTGCTGTCCTCTTGAGTAATTATTTTGATAACTGCCGCGTGTGTTTTGTTGCCTGTACTCGTAGCTGTTTTTATGGTCGTTTTGGAAATTCCGTCCGTTTTGATATCTATCGTATGAGTTGCTTCTGTAGTTACCGCGTCTGTTTGGTGACGCGTTCCCAAATCTGTGGCTACTGAATCTCCTATTTTGTTCTCCCCTTAATTGTCTCAATGCGTAGCAGTTGGTGGTGGAGTGACCAGGCGATCGGTGGTATTCGCAAAACATTCGCGGGGGTGAATTTCGGGTTTCCGCGAACTGAACTTTAGCTGTTTCTGTTTGTTTTTCGCTTGAATTTCCGTGACTTGTTCGGTTCTGGTTGATCGTTTGGCGTGTTTTTAATTCTTATTCTATGTTAACGCTTTCTTGTATCGCTTCATCGAAATGTTGAACTGCTTGTCGCATTAAAATAGCACTGACTTTATCGAGAAGATCGCGGATAGATTCTCTAGTTACCGATTTATTTACTTCTTAATTCCGATTTTCTAGGTATTGTTAATCCTAATTACGCATATAACATTCATCGACCCTATTCATAATTCGTTTCATAATTGTGCGAGTGCGAGTTACGTACTCTGTTATCGGTTCATTATACCTTTGCGCTATTTCCTTAAGTTCTAATTCGACATCTATTGGACATAATTCTATTGGAGTATACTGTATCATGACAAGAAGTCGAGCATGTTCATTCGGTGGAATTATTTTTATTGTCTTTTCGAATGCGCTTATGAAGTTTTCGACGGGAATATTCTTGCCGTCAAACGCAGGGATTGGTTGGTATATATCTCGGGATGTTAAATCTCCGTACGCCATATCGTTAACGACTTTGTTTTCGTTTTCGGGTTCTAAGTTAAAAAATGAGGGGCCTAAATTTTTGGCGCCGGGGTGGCCTAGCAGATTAAATTTTGTTTTGTCCTATCCATATATGTTTTAAAAAAGGGGAATGAGAATATTTGTATTGTAGTCCGCAAAGTTGTTATTATTCGAATACGAAAAGCTTGATACGTTTGCAAAAATTTTATTTTTAGATCCTAGAAGCTTGGAAACTTTTCAATTTTTCAGTTTCCGTTCGAATATTTATAATACGTAAAAATTTCGTTTTTTATTTTAAATATTAAAGGTTCGTAAAATGTTATTTTTCGAATATTGGAAGTTTAGAAAGTTTTCGATTTTCCTTCTGTTTATGAATGTTTATAGTGTGTAAAAAAAAATGTCAATTTCGAAAAATCTAAAGCTTTAACATTTTTTCGAATATTGCGAGTTTCAAAGGTTTTCAGTTTCTGTTTTTCCTCCGTTTTTCCTCAAATATTTATTATGTGTGGACAGTTTTGTTTTCTTCGAAGAATTTCTTTTCTCGTTTTTATTTTAGAGTTCGTAACATTTCATTTTTCGGGTTGTACGGTTTGAGACATTTTCAATTTTCTTCTTTTTTTTTTTCAAATATTTATCATGTATAAAAATGTTGTTTCCTTCGAGGTATTTAAAATTTATAAAATTTTGTTTTTCAATTGTTAAAAGTTTGAAAGGTTTTCAATGTCCCTTTTTACCAAATATTTATAATGTGTGAAGATTTTATTTTTCTTGAAATATTTAAAGTTTGAAAAAAAATTGCATTTTTCCGGGTATCACAAGTTTGAACAGTTCTCGATTTTCGTTTTCTTTTTTTTTTTCTTTTACAAATGTTTATAATGTGTAAATAAATTTTGTTTTTCGGATTTTATAGATTTGAGCTGTTTTCAGTTTTCCTGCTTCTCTTTTTTCACATATTTATAATATGTCAACATTTTGTTCTCCTTAAAATATTTCGAGTTTGCAAAACTTTATTTTTCGAATGTTGAGCGTTTGAAGTTTTCAATTTTCTTGTTTTTTTTTTATTCTTAAATTTTATAATGTATGAAAAGTTTTCTTTCTTCAAAACGTTTAATGTTTATAAAATTTCATTTTTCAAATTTTACAAATTGTTTCCTATGCAAATTAAAAGGCGAAGAGGACGCAGAGACGACAAAGTTTGCCTACGCGTGTGTTTGTGCGCTTATTGTGTGCATGAGTGAGTGTGAGAGCGGTAGGAAGCGAAAAAGAAATAATAAATAGCGTATTGCGTTTTCAATACGCACATATTGAGTTTCATCGATGTGACAATCTAGCGATATACGTTCATGTATCACATGAGTTCTGGCGATGTCGGATGCTTACAGACATTTTAATGTGTGGGGAAAAACGTATTTCATTGCCACTCTTAGAGGAGGGCTTGAGACTAATAGAGAAAAAAAAAGTGAGTTTCAAAATTACTTACAGTGCCGTGATGAGAAGGAATAATTTCATAAAAACGCCTTGAGTCCAGTTATTCCCTTCCTTCCGTCCATGTGATAGAGTAAGTTCGTTTTTACGTTCCGTGAGTAAGTTAGTGAGTGCCTTTTGTTTTTCGTCTCGCCTGTGTGTCTCGTTTGAACGTTGAGCGTGTAGATTGTGTGCGGAGCGTCTAAGATGTTTTTTTTTTTTTTATAAAACTTTGAGCGGGTTGATCAGGCCCACCGAGTTTTTGTTTTTCACTTTTTTTTCTTTCGTGAACTTTTGAGACGCGAGAGGGGCGTTTCGCGAATCCCGCTTCTGACACCAGTTGTGACGGTCGAGCGGATGATTTAAGAGACACGCGAGGAGGGGTTTGAATATTGCGATTGAAGAGAAGGAAGATGTAATTTGAAAGTGAAGTTTATTGTTGAGTTCCGATTGTCGAGGGAGTGCACTTCTTGACCGTCGGGGACTCGGAGGTGGACTGCTGGCTCTCGGTCCAGCGGGAGGAAGCGTGGCTGAGTGGAGGGGCCTTAGGAAGGTGGAGGGGATGCCACGCGCGAGAAGCGCGTGGGCTCGGGAACAATGGGACTCAGATGAGAGAGGAAAGAGAGGATTGCTGATGAGGATTTCTAGGAAGGAAGATTTGGTTTCTGCTGAGGGTTTCTAGGAAGGAGGATTAGGTTTAGGTGAGAGCTGTGGGAAACGGTTGATATGAGGGCGTGAGACTGGGTTTGGGAATAGGAATCGTGTGGGACCGTGACACCATTACTCATTATTTTCTATTTTGTAATGTAAAAAAATTCCATTATCCACTACATTGTAATGGGCAATGAAAATGTTTCACACTACAAAATATAATGTAATGAGGAATGGATTTTTTTTACATTACAAAATGCAATGTAATGAGTAATGTAAATTTTTTACATTACAAAATGTAAAGTAATGGGTAATGGAAATTTTTCCATTACAAAATCCAATGTAATGGGTAATGGAAATTTTTTACATTACAAAATCCAATGTAATTAGTAATGGAAATGTTTTACATTACAAAATGCAATGTAATGAGTAATGGAAATTTTTTACATTACAAAATGTAAAGTAATGGGTAATGGAAATTTTTCCATTACAAAATCCAATGTAATGGGTAATGGAAATTTTTTACATTACAAAATCCAATGTAATGAGTAATGGAAATTTTTTACATTACAAATTGTAAAGTAATGGGTAATGAAAACGGTAATGCATTACAAAAAGTGATGCATTATTTGCAACCCTGATTCGAAGTGATCGATCTTGCCGTTGATGACATGGAGGTGGTGGTGAATATCGCTGATGACGCCGAAGTGCAAGTTTGGGTAGATGAAGAAGAAGTTATTAAAATCGCCGATGATGACGATGACAAGTACGGTGAAATTGAAGTGCTTGCACATGACAACATGGAATTGGCGGAAATAAACGAACTGGAAAGTGATACCAAATCAGTGGATAGTGGATTGGGCAATGCCGCAGAATAGGGCTTCCATTATTTGCGTGAACTCATAGTGGACCAGCACCGAATAAATCGGTTGAACCGGGAAGTCATGTACTGTTTAAACTATAAATATTTCACCGAAAATGATCAGGCAAAATTTTGCATTCTTTTTACTCCTCCCCCCTTCCTTCCTCGCAAAACACGCATCGACGGCGGCTTCCCCCTCCCGCCAGTCGCTCTTCGGACCACATGGTTACCCCCCTCCACAGAGGCCCCGGACATCCTCCTCCGTGACGTCACATACCTGCGCTGGACCCTCCCACCCTTCCACAAAGCATACCCCCGCACGTGGCTTCCCCGCGCTGGACTCGCTCCCCCTTCATCGTGCAAACCCCCACTTGGGGGTATGCACGGTGAAGCTTGACGGGTATGCTGGACGCCCACGCCCGCTGCCCTCCTGAGACCCCAGCGTTAGACCCACTGTAGCTATACTACTGTTAGTGACCAACAAAGTAACTATTTAACAATTGATCCACCGGATCATAAAATAATGTACGAGAAACCTTAGCTTGCCAGTTATCCCAATTAACCATTTGAATTTTTCAAGACGAGTTTCAAATAGCCTTTAAGAGGCCAGTCCACTTTGAAAATTTAAACAATCGAGTTTTTTTACTGTTTTCGAAAGTACATACATTCAGAAATATAGTGTTAGCGAAAACTTTCCTAGAGCGCGGGGGAAGCTCTCGTTTTCATGAGGGCGTCCGAAAAGCACAAAAAAACCGCACACTCGCAGCTTGGTGGTCTCAAATGCGCGAAAAGTGGGTCCCGGAGGATTGAGGACTTGTAGACAAAAATCACTCCCGTTTTAATGCGACTAAGTTCGAACTAGTTTATTGCTAGCACTCTTTATAAATATATATATCAAAACTTATAACTACGCCAGATGACGAAACTCCACAGTAGTGCGTTTTCGCGTTCGTTCGCTCTCGTTCTCGTTCTCGTTCGAAAAATCCCGGTTGCGTTCGTTTTTCGCTCGCGTTCGTGCGTACGCTCCGAGTTCGCAATACGCACTCCCTCTCTCTCTCCGCTCTCGCTCGCTCCGTTCTCCGCTCTCCAAAACCCTTTCCCCAGTCGCGACCCACACACACACACGCTAGACTCATCCGTATTTTCGGTCGCTAACAATAGTGTCAAAATTTTATGAAAATCCGAGCTCGCTAAGTATTTTTTTTTAACTGAACGTCAGGACCTCATTTCGTCTACCTGAGCGTATAGCGCGCTCGGCCGACCCATCCGCCTTTAATCGTCTTTCCCCGCTATTGTTCATTAAACAGCTGCTTCTCATTATCAATAGTATAATCCAGCTATATTTTAGTCCTTTTTGAAGTATAACCGCAGTTATAAGTAAGTTTTAGGAGCAAAAACGAACATTGAAACACCTCTACCGTTATTTCAACATCAGTATTCGCTTAGACTGCGTAGGAGTAACATCGGGTTGTGCATCATAGGTAAAAAGAACGAAGCTCACCCAGGGAGAACCAGAAAGGGAAGTTTTCAGGGAATCAACACTCGGATAAAACTGCAGATTTTGCAAGCAAATCAGTTGAAAAACTGGCAACGTCGAAGGATCAGAGTTTCGACGTACACACGGATCCAGCTGCCGGTTACAGTATCATAAGCTTTCTTCTCGTGTTTTCAACGTTGTCAAACTACTTGAAGTGTAAAGTTTGCAATGGAGAAATTTCATTTTCTAAATATGGAGAGCGAGGCTTGGGTTTTAATGTGTGTTTGAGTTGCGCGTGTGGCGAAAAGTACATTAACTCGTGCCCGATGATTAGAAGTGGTTACGAAGTGAATCTTCGCCTCGTGTTTGTGATGCGTTTGTTTGGCATTGGATTAGCTGGAATCAACTTATTTTGTGGTCTAATGCACTTCAGCTACCGATTACACAAGAATGTTTACTATCAAATCGTTGACGGCATTGCCATAGCAGTAAAAACCGTTTTCGATGCAGTGACGCGCAAAGCGGTTAAAGAAGAAAAAAAATTACAAAAGGAAAAAGGACTTCCCGAGGACGTTTTGACAGTTTTTGGTCACGGATCTTGGGAAAAAAGAGGCTTCTCTTCTCGAATTGGTATAGTTTAACTTATTCTTCGATTTACTGGAAAAATCGCTGATGTTGAAATACGATCAAGTCTCTGTAAAGGATGTGAAAAATAGAGAGGTAAAGAAAACACATTAGACTTTACCACCTGGTCTGAGAAGCATAAACCTCATTGTACAGCAAATCACTCAGGAAGTGCTGGCAAAATTGAGGTAGATCGCATAGTAGAAATGTTTTTACGATCGGTAGAAAGATTTGCTGTGCGGTATGGATTCTACATCGGTGATGGCGACTCAAAGACTTTCAGAATGCTGCTTAATTGTTTTCCCTATGGTGAAGAGTTCGTTGTCAAAAAATTGGAGTGTATTTTACATGTGGCCAGAAGCGTTTTCAAACGCTTCTGCGTTTGATGAAGCAAGAAAATCTTTGATCCAGAAGAAAAAAGCTCTAAAGGAAGCAGAAGAGGAAAGAATCGCTTCGAAAAACGTTATACCGAAAAAAGCCGCATCAAAAAAAATTGCACCGAAACAAATTGTAGTTGTGAAGAAAAAAACAGCTACCGTAAAAAAAGTGTCAAAAGCAAAAACACAAACTTTGACGATCAAGTTAATGAAACAGTTGTCGGAAAATTACGGCTTAGATATTCGAAGGAATTTAAATTCTATTGAAGGTATGCGCAAAGAAATATGGGCAGGGTATTACCACAAAATTTAAACCGATGTCAAGCCGCAACATCACAACTGCTCGATAGAATGGTGCAAGTATCTCAAAGCTAAGGCACTTCAGCAACATTAAAAACATCCTCCTGCTCTTTCTGAGGAAGTACAGGAAGTTTAAAAAACCTATTTACGAGGATCTCACCAAAACAGAACTGTTCGAAAGGTGTTTAGGTGGCGATACGCAAAACAATAATGAAAGTTTTAACAACTGCGTATGGAATATGGCACCTAAACACATGTTCAACGGCAAAAAAATCGTAGACATTGCCGGCAAAGTTTCCGCGTGTGTCTTTAATGACGGATTTCGTCTAGTGCTTGAAATAATGGAAATAACGGGCGTCAAGCTCGGCCCGATCGCCATTGGATCCGCCGACAATCGCGATGACGAGCGTGTTCCCTATGCAAGCCGCCGCAGTTCTGAGTGCTGAAAAGAGACCAGAACCAAATAAAGGCAAGCAAGACTTGAAGAAATCGACGATGACGAGCAATCAGAAGGGATTTTGTACGGTGCAGGAATTGCCGATTGAGTTTAGGTAAGAGTTTTTCATAGTATAAACTTCAAACACGTTTTTCTCGAAACAACGTTTTCAAAATCTAGCTCCATCGTATCGGTAAAACTAATAAACCGATTCTCTTGAAATTTGAACCAAATATTGTAAACATGATTCGCAACAAGATGACCCTCGATGGTTTTAAAATTTTGATTTTTACTCTTTTGTTTTGCGAAAAACTGCGAAACAACGCGTTTTTTTTACTTTTTTCGTTTTTCATCCGCCATTTTTTTATTTTTTGATAAAGCTTTTATATCTGACACCATTAGATTCAGCTGGTGTCATACTGAATCTAATGGATTTTGATTTTTTTGTTTCAGATAAGCCGTTGCCGAGTTGTGACGGAGCTACCTCGCCCACCTATTTTTGAGACATTACGTTATATTACGAAGTTTTTTTAAAAATATTTCAAGACTTTATTTATCAAGCCCAACAACTTTTATATTCATATCTTTTGTAAAATCTTTTGAAAGCTTTTTTCGTGGCTCCAAAGTGGACTGGCCCCTTAATCGACTGAATCTGTTTCGGTAAATAAACTTTAGACGGGCCGACCCCACATCGGCCAACTCTTAACGGACTGAATCCACTTCAGTTGGTAATTTTTCAACAGACCAAATGTAGTCAATTCAAGTCAAGTCATGACCAATGCCATGATTTTCTGCGTTTGAAATTCTCGAAATATATCCATTTTTCATCGCCAGTAACAATTCGATGCAGGAAACTCTTCCTGTTCTGCCGCAAAAACAAAATTGCGGAAGTGGCTCGTCGATTTTTCATTTGTCTCTCAGTTCAACCCAAACAAACCCAAACAAACGCATGCGGCACCCACTTTCCTTCCTTATGAATTTTTCCCACGGCGTGCAAACGTTTCGAAATACATCGCCGAGTCGCATTTTATGCCTCGGCAAGTTGATCTTCTCTTTGAGTGTCATCTTCATCCAATAACGCTTGCAGATCGGCGTCCGCAAATGTTCGCGGTCTTCCGGCGCGCTCCTTGTCCCCAGTCTCAAAATCGCCACTTCTGGACCGGTTGAACCAATCTTCACACGTTGTTTTTGATGGTATATGTTCGCCGTAGGCTTCCTCAAGTAACCGACGTGCTTCAGCTGCTGTTTTTTTAAAGGTTGAAGCAGAAAAGCAATGCTTCCCGCAAAAGCTGTTTATTTGGCATAAACTTTGACATTTTCGAGGTTAGGAAATAGGTCGTTACATTGCGATATTTGTTTATATTACGACTAGGTATTCTTAACAGATGTCCAAGCTATAAAGACACCCAATTTCAGACATGTATGCCAACTAAATGTGTCGCTAGCGCCATCCATGTGTGAAACCCGGGAACCTAGTTGCGCACCTAGCAAAATATAACTTTCTTTCCGAACAACATAATGAACCCGAAAGCGTCGATTTTTCCACAACAAACGGCATTTAAGGTAGTACAAGCGCGCAATCTTGATTTCTATAGATTTTTTTCAAATTTTAACCAGACATTGTTCATATTATTATGCATGTTCGAGTGAAATTTCAGAACAGTCGACTATTTAGATTGGGAGATAATGGGTTTTAAAATGGCAACTTTGAACACTGCAGGGTCTGCATTGAAATTTAGACAAAATAATTTTGCGTAACAAATATTTGTCCCCTATAATAAAAAGACATATGGCAACACCGCACCGTTCCACGTATCGAATGACGTGAGTTTGCGCGGCATATTTAAAATAATACTGCAACACAAATTCTTGTTTGGAAGTAATTTTCAATCGAACAAAGTTTTTAATTAGTTATGAATGAACCGATACTTCTATTTGTTAATAAAGATAACATAAACAATATAAAATATTAATATTTATGATGCAATTTTTTTATGACAAAATGTTTAACCTTAGGAACACGATAATTATGCTTTCGAATTATGTCTTGTTATTATAGGGGCCAAATATTTTTTACGGAAAATTATTCTGTCTAAATTTTAATGCAGACCCTGCAGTGTTAAAAGTTGGAATTGTAAAACCCATTATCTCCCAATGTAAATGGTCGATTGTGCTGAAATTTCACTCAAACATGCATAATGATATGAGCAATGTCTGGTTAAAATTTGAACAAAATCTATAGAAAACAAGATTGCGCGCTCGCGTACTACCTTAAAATACTTATTATATGCCCAATTGTTGAAACCGATTGTCGGGAATTATCTGTATACACATTTGAATAAATACAAAAAGTTGCCAGCAGCGAGATGAAGCAGAGAGCTTGCTCGCTGCGCCACACGCACTTTGAAATTGTCTTTACGTAGAAAGTATGTGAACGCCCCGGAATATTTCAATTCCGATTTAATCGACAAAGGTGAAAAAGCGAATATTACTGTATTGCCACAAAACACCTCTGGCCATGAGCTTTTATTACACGCAGTATGAATCGAATCTAAATTTGAGAATTGACAGCCTCCCCTTGTAAGATATCGCGAGGCTACAAATATGAATTTGTCTTGTAGCGAACATGCACAATGGAAAATGCTTAAGGATTCAGGTATCGAGAGGCCAACAATTGCAATGTCTCTGAAATTAGATAAAATTAGATGAAGAAATATACCTCTTTGGCTACTCCGAACCCGAATTCTATCAAAGACAGTCAACTAGTACTCCACACTAAATAGAAGAGAAAACCCAAACGTGGAATTCTCTTGCATCGAACGCATGTCAGGGAACATTTATATTTTCATGTACTGCGAAGTCAGGAATACGATTTTTTCATTGCTAAAAAAAGTGAAAAATGTATATCCGTATGTATACAGGAGCTGACAATATGGATTAGTCTTTGGGTATCATGACCTGCTCAATCGCGGACAATGAACAATTCATGTCACAAGGCACCACAAGGCCCAGATATGAATTTGTCTTCCATTAAACCTCCATAATGGAAAATGTTGAGGCCTTTAGCTATGGAAATGCCACACATGTATATGTCTCCTAAATCAATTAGATAAAAAACATACATTTTGACTTACTCAAATTCATTTGAAGACAGAAAGCGACAGATGTGGAATTCTCTTGCATCAAATACAGGTAACGAAAAATCGCGCATTGAGTGCAATAAATAATAAAATTCTTCGGGAATCGCAAAGCCAAGCCTTTGAATATGTTAGCTCGATCGCAAACAACGAGAGGCCAATAGTATAAATATGCCTGGCATCGAACTTACAAGGGAAGTGCCAAGTACTTATGATACAAACGGATTTTTATGGGTCTCAGCTATATTGTGAGGGCACTCCCACAGAGTACCACGCTAAAGGGATTCTTTCTAATGCGCCCTGGTTTTTGAGAAAAACGACGCCGAAGTTTCATGCGCCGCTCTTATCCCCGTAAATTATGCATATCGCCAAGCGAATGAGTGTGGCGCAGCGGCAAGGCGCTCGGTTGGTAACCCAGACGACCGGGGTTCAAGGGCCGCTCGGAACTTTTTTTTTCAATTTTTTCTTCTCAATCGTTCGTGATTTTAATGAAAATGATTGATTGGGCATGCCTATCTAACTTTCTAATTAAATTATTTTTACAAATGCATCGAAACATGTATTATTCGATACTGTGTAGTTTGTTTGAATGAAATTATGATCATATAAACAAAAAAAATTATTAACGCTAGAATAAATGGTCAGGAAATAATTAACTATAACACAGTATTCGCTCATTATTTACTTTATTGCGCGATGTTATTTTTTTCGCAGTGAACTTTCAATGCGATTGAAAAATAATATTTCGAAGGTAGCATACCGTCTGTAGTGTCAATCTCTAATATTTGGGCAACGTTTGCTACCTGTATTTATTGTCCCTGCCCTTCTTTTGAGATCCCCTCTTACGCTGTACGTACCCGTCCGACAAGTCCTAACGGAATTCAATCGTAGCTTGTCGTTCGTGGAGTGTACATGCGAAAAATAGTACTAAATGGAGAAAGCAAGTGCTGTAACAGAAGTAGGGCCATCACAAAAAACTCCATCAGAAATGGAAGAGTGTGATGAGCAGTCAAAGGGTGAACTCCCTAACGCCGTAAAACATACCGAAACTTTGCTCGGCAATTTGAATCTGCTCACAAAAACACCGCCAAGCGTGATTTCCTCCACGTCCCTTGCAATGAGCGAAGCGATTTCTTCTGAAATACTCGACATGTTGGCAGAGGGACAAATAATTCATGTTGAAGAGCTGATAGGTGTCGACGTGATAGATGAACTGCAAGAGTACGATGCGGTGAGTATTATTTTTATGAGCGTTATTCTCTAATTTTTTTCTTTAACCCTTAATAGTCACACTGGGTCCACGGGACCCAAACAAATTATTTTGATGCCGTACAACTTTTTTTCCAATAAAACATGCATTTTTTTATATGCGTAAGCGTTTCAGTGTTTCCTTCTAAATTGCAACTGCGTTGGATGAAATAAATATACTTTTTGAAAAGTCCACAAAAACCGCTATGTCTATCTCAAAGTACATTGTTTCCAGATTGTAAAACCATTTTTTTTAAATAATTACAAGAGTTACGTCAATTTTTGTAAAAAAAAGACATTTTTAACGTTTTTTTTTGCATAATTTTTTTTGCATATTTAAAATTTAATTTTTGATTTCTAACCAATATCCTTGTATTAAACAAGGTTCAAATTATACCTTACTATTTTTTTCATATCGCTCAATGCATTATTTCATTATTTATAACAATTTAAAAACGCCTGGGTCCCATGGACCCAGTATGACTATACCGTGATTCTAGCTAACTGTGACTACTAAGGGTTAAATTGCAAGTCTAAACAGTCAACAATTCTGTACGTAATAGTGCAAGGGTGTAGAAGAAGATGACGAAGATTTTGTTGCCGAAGAATTCGCGCCAGTGCCAAAAGAGTATATTCCTTTGTGGTACAAAGAAAGAGCAGTCGCTCTTGCAGCAGCTCATCCAAAATGGAGCTTAAAATCATTGCAAGTGAATGGATGTTTTCGCTTGACGCATAAGCAATTGCTTTATCGATGGAAAGACGACGTCAAAAAAGGGGGAACATACATCGATAAATGGAACACAATTGATCGGGAAACATACGAACGATTCCTCGAAGCTCGGCAAAACTTGGAGCAGGTAATATATTTTATGGTATAGGTATTTCGCAGAAAATAATTATGAAGTCATCAAAGAAAAGTATAAATTATAATAAGCATCAAAAACCCAAGGATTCCATAAGTCTAATATGCAATTAATTACATTGTATTCGTGTTAAGGTGACGACGAGGACTCTGCAACAGTGGACGATGAATTTTGTGTTCCCGTTTTTGTCGGATAATTTTCAATTCCTAGCCGGTCGGAGGTGGGTGGAACGTTTAAAAAAACATCACCAGATCGGGCAGCGGAAAATCACAAAATTTATCAGCTCAAAAGAGCACGCCACAATGGAGGAAGTGTCAGCAGAGCTATTCCAGATGCAAACGAGAGTCAGCATCCCTGATTTTGACCTGGATTACGTTATACACATCACTCAAACGAGATGCCAGTATCAATCGACGTATAATAGATCGCTTGCAGAACAAGGGGTTAAAGCTGTTCTTGTTTAAAAAATTTTTTAACAAAATCAGCCACGGCGCAGTATGCGTTAACTGCATCAGGAAAAATCTTGCCTTTCGTGTTTTTATGTATGCAGGAACCGTCGGTTAAATTTGGTCCAATCGTTCGAAACAGAGTTGACGAGTTGAAAACAAAATTCAAAAACATGATTGCGACTTGCACAAAATCGGGGAAGTTCACCAAGCAACTGTACGAAGAATTTTTAAACTATTTTATGCACGGCGCAGTATGCGTTAACTGCATCAGGAAAAATCTTGCCTTTCGTGTTTTTATGTATGCAGGAACCGTCGGTTAAATTTGGTCCAATCGTTCGAAAAAGAGTTGACGAGTTGAAAACAAAATTCAAAAACGTGATTGCGACTTGCACGAAATCGGGGAAGTTCACCAAGCAACTGTACGAAAAATTTTTAAAATATTTTATTTCGTCGTACGTGGGTGAACGGGAATTCCTTTTCATTATCGATTTGTGGGGTGGGCAAACTGACCAGACACTCTACGATCGTATCTTCGTCGACGAAACAAAAGCGTACACTTGTACTGTTAAAGTTATTCCACCCAAGTATACCCCGCATTGTCAACCGTGCGATGTTTATTTTTACCGTCAGGTAAAAATATTTATTAAAAAACTACAAAATGCTCTGGAATTGTTGAAAAATAACCGCGAAATCGCTTCACGGGAGGACTCGATACGTATACATTCGTTACTGTTGCATCAATTCAGCGCGCTAGTATTCATTCCAATGATTAAATATGCCTGGTTTGCGTCGAAATAAATTGATGAAAGACTAACTTTTTTAAATTTAAACGACCAGTGTTTTCCGCTATCGCTGCTAAAAAATCCGTGTTGCCTGTGAAGAGGTAGCATTTATTAGATGTGCATGGTGCCGCAATAATCTGTGCTTTCAGTGTTTCTATGATAATTATCATCCGGAATTTTTTACACCTTTTGAAGCTAGCGACAGCGAATAAATGACATCGCGCAATCAATTAAATAATGAGCGAAGAGTGTTATAGTTAATTATTTCCTGACCATTTATTCTAGCGTTAATATTGATTTTTTTGTTTATGTGGTCATAAGTTTAATGAAACGACCTACACAGTATCGAAAGTACCAGGTGTGTAAGTATGAAACCGGAATTTGCCCATAGGTGGCGCTAGATGTCGATGCAGTTACCGACACATCACGTCAGCGGTGTCTTGTTATTGTATTGATATCCAACAAAGATTTCCAACTCACAATAACACGAGTTTCATTCAGTAGCATTAGTTTATTAGAGATAAACATGTCGAGTTTTGTGCCAACAAATTACGATTTGCGGACAGCACTACTTTTCTGTTTTCATCTGAAGAAAACCGCAGCCGAATCGCATCGAATGCTTGTGGAGGCGTTTGGTGAGCATGCTCTCGGTAAAACACAGTGTTTCGAGTGGTTCAAACGGTTCAAAAGTGGCGATTTTGACGTGAGGAACGAAGAACGTGGAAGACCACCGAAAAAGTTTGAAGACGCTGACCTGCAAGCCTTGTTGGACGAAGACGACGCTCAAACACAACAATAACTGGCGGATCAGTTAAAGGTGACCCGAGAAGCCATCTCCAGTTATTTGTATCATATCATTACAATAAACGTGTTTTTTCTGTACAAAAATTCCGGTTTCATACTTACACACCTGGTATATGTTTCGATGCGTTTGTAAAAATAATTTCATTAGAAAATTACATAAGTATGCCCAATCAATCTTTTTAATTAAAAACACGATTGATTGAGAATTTTTTTTTTAATTAATAAATAAAAGTGCCGAGCGGGATTCGAACCCCGGTCGTCTGGGTTGCCAACCGAGCGCCTTGCCGCTGCGCCACACTTATACGCTTGGCGATATGCATAATTTACGGGGATTAGAGCGGCGCATGAAACTTTGGTGTCGTTTTTCTCAAAAACCAGGGCGCATTAGAAAGAATCTCTTTAGCGTGGTACTCTGGGGAAGTGCCCTCACAGTACAGCTAAGCAGTGCAGCCAGATCGCGCGTAAAAGTTACCCCCTCTCTAGTCTCTTACGCGCCCATCACACAATCATAGTAGCGCATGGCCGTGAGCGAGCGACGCTCGGACATCTTCGGCAAGAGCCTGTTACGTCCCGGAGGGAGATTTAGGTGGGACTCGCGAGGTTGCCGATTTAGAGCGCGAAAGTTCGAATTGAATTTGATTGCGCAGTGAGTCTTTGTTTGGCGTCCGCGTGAGTTCCGAACACAGTTTAATAACAATTTGGATTGAGACGAATTTGAGGTGCGTGATTCTGGTAAGAGAGTTGGATCCGCCCGATGGATTGATCGTTGATCAAATAAATGTTCAGACGCGTAGATTTTGTCTTAATTCACGTAGTTGACGTTTATTACGTTTTACTCTTACAAACTTATAATTTCGGTACAAAGATGGTTATTCGTACAATGATTACACGGAAACGCAGAGCGAAAGGGTTTAGCCTTGTAAGTCGACTGTTCAGTTCGGAGTTCGAATACAGAGTGTCTGCTCCTTCGTGATATGAAAATTAGGAAAGTCTGGTTGTAGGGGAAGGAGCTTTTTTGGGGGAATGCATTTTCGGATCAGAGCTTCTTAGTGATTGGTTAATCAATCGTGAGAATGTACGCTGACTTACGTGATAGGTCGGCGTCATGCGTGGGAATAGTTTTGTTCATCTATATATTAGGTCATCGCTATGGTGAATGCGGCCATTGTTCTATGTCCGAGGATCGGGTTCAGCGACCCAGGTTTCGTGGGTCTTGCGATATGACCGGGTGACGTGTTCTGACGCAAGCGAGTTTTCTTCGTGGGATTGTTTGGGTTTTAGGACAAGGTAGGATTGTGGCGTAGTTCGGTCCCTGCATTTTGTTCGAGTGCTCTAGGCGTAGAGTTTCTCTTCCGAGGCTGCGAGTGCGCTCCTCTCGTAAATTCTTCTGGCGTTGGCTATGTTTATGCGTCGGGACCTACGTGCGACGGTTTCGCTTTTGGTCTTGTGGTACGTTTCGGCTATCGCTCGCTTAGCGTTAAAGAAATATAGGTTTTTGGTCGATGAGTGAGGGTGCTGCTATCGTGCGTATTTACCATCGTGGTTTCAAAAAGAGAAAAAAAAAACGTGAAGGCTGGGACGTAACAGCCGATCGGGGTCGAAGTTTCCCGACCGTGCCTTCGGCCGCTACACCAACACATGGACGCTGAGCACGTTCATGTGCGGCCAAGCCGAAACGAAGGCTTCGAGGGAAAAAGCAATCTGAGCACGACTCGCGCGTGACGTCACCCGACGGCACGCGCGAGGCTTTTAGATGATTTCAATGCTTATTTAGCTTTTGATTCTCTGCGGTATTAATGTATACAAAAAAATGTATCGCGCACTCTGATCGCTTATTTTTGTAGTTTATACGTTAATTTAAATATAATAATAAATCTAAATTACAACTAATTTATCTTCTAAAAAATTGTTTACGCTTTACTCACACCCGTCCTTATGCCAAATAAATTATAATTCATAAAAGTAAGCGAAAATATATTTATATTCGTATTATTATATTAATTCTCATACTTTCATTAAACGATAAAGCATTATCCCCAAAAACAAGCCAATCATCCATCTGGCCGCGAATCGTAAGTACCAGAAAGTGCACAAATTCTACAAGCGATGAGATGGTCCCGTTGGTAGCGTTCCTGGCTTCGGTCCGCAGGGGCCCCTAGGGCAAATTTTTCTTCAAATTTTTCATAATTTCTCATATTTTAACCATATTTGAGATTTTCGGAGAAAAAATGATTTAAAACACATTCAAGTACTGGTCTATTTCCCAAAAACACATTTTTTTTTACTGAAAATTCATGATTTCTCATTTATTTCTCTGGAAATTTCTCTTTTTCCTATGACCTGAGGCTGCGGAGATATTCGGAGAAAAGTTAAAGATGAAAAGAAATGAGATATTCGTTAAAAAAACGTATTATTATTATTTTTTTTCGGAAATTTCCCTTTTCCCTATCACCTGAGTGGACGGCTGCGGAGATATTCGGAGAAAAGTTATAGATGAAAAAAATGAGATTTTCGTAAAAAAAATTTATTACATTTTTTGATCCCTCATAATTCTGAGAAATAATGAATTTCCGAAATTTTTGCAAAGGTCATTTTCCTTAAGGGGTAACACCACTGTAACGGCCTGCCACGAAGCGTTTTAGACAAATAATACTTGGGGTAATTATTAAGCATATATTGAAGTATATTGCAAAAAAATGTTATGGGAAAATATTACAAAATGACGACACTGCAGCAAATTCTTCCGAGGCATGTTGAACTGAAGGTGCTCTGCGGCACGCAGTATAACTTGTGCCAATTTTAATGTGGACAAAATAATTTTTTTAAATTAAATCTAGATGAGTGTAGCTACTAAATCACGTAGGGGATTTTAGAAATATTGATTTTTGAGTAATTGCCGAGTATGTGACTGAAAATGTTCAATTTTTTTAAAGACAGTTATTTGTTAATATATATTGTTTAAATTAACTTATCGAAAATTCCCTACGTGGTTCAGTAGCTACACTCATGTAGACTTAATAAAACGAAATTCTTTTTTTTAGATTAAAATGGGCACAGTTATACTGCGTGCCGCAGAGGTTCGACATGCTTCGGAAGAATTGCTACAGTGTCGCCAGTTTGTAATATTTTCGGATAAAAATTTATAGCAATATACTTAAATATATGCTCAATAAAGACCGCAAGTTTTATTTGTTTATGACATTTTCTTTCGCCAAAAAAAAATATCAAAAAATACGCTTCCTGTAAGGCCGTTACAGTGGTGTTACCCCTTAAAGTCTTCATTTAATTTCCGAGATTTTCCCGTGATCATAATTAAAATGATGAAATATTCGGAAAAATTCGGAAAAATTTTCCGGAAAAAATCGGAGTTTTTCAGAAAAAAATTTGCATTAGGGGCGCGGGATCGTTCCCTGCGCACAGCGTTATTTTTATTAGTTTGTACGTTAATTTAAATATAATAATAAATCTAAATTACAACTTATTTATCTTCTAAAAATTGTTTGCCCTTACTCACACCCGTCCCTATGCCAAATAAATTGTAATTCATAAAAGTAAGCGGAAATATATTTATATTCGTATTATTATATTCATTCTCATATACTTTCATCAAGCTATAAAGCATTATCATAATG
This sequence comes from Ophion slaviceki, assembly GCA_944452715.1. Taxonomy (NCBI): domain Eukaryota; kingdom Metazoa; phylum Arthropoda; class Insecta; order Hymenoptera; family Ichneumonidae; genus Ophion; species Ophion slaviceki. The sequence continues at coordinate 42,116,824 of OX101785.1, read as the reverse complement.
TATCCGGCCGCGAATCGTAAGTCCCAGAAGGTGCACATTTTCTCCAGGCGATGAGATGGTCCCGTTGGTAGCGTTTCTGGCTTCGGTCCGCAGAGGCGCGGGATCGTTCACCGCGCTCAGTGCTTTTTTTTAATTATTAATACTACTAATTCTTATTTGATTCGTTATTTTTATTAGTTATCATTATTATTTTAATTAGTTATCTTTTAGTGTCGAAAAATGTATCGCGCACTCTGATCGCTTGTTTTATTAGTGTGTACGTTAATTTAAATATAATAATAAAACTAAATTACAACTTATTTATCTTCTAAAAAATTGTTTGCGCTTTACTTACACCCGGCCCTATGCCAAATAAATTGTAATTCATAAAAGTAAGCGGAAATATATTTATATTCGTATTATTATATTCATTCTCATATGCATCAAGCGATAAAGCATTATCATAATGCTTTATCGCTTGATGAAAGTATATGAGAATAAATATAATAATACGAATATAAATACATTTCCGCTTACTTTTATGAATTACAATTTATTTGGCATGTGAGGTAAGCGCAAACAATTTTTTAGAAGATAAATAAGTTGTAATTTAGATTTATTATTATATTCAAATTAACGTACAAACTAATAAAATAAGCAGTCAGAGTGCGCGATAAATTTTTCGACACTAAAAGATAACTAATTAAAATAATAATGATAACTAATAAAAATAACTAATCAAATAAGAATTAATAGTAATAATAATTTAAAAAAAAGCCCTGAGCGCAGGGAACGATCCCGCGCCCGTAGTGCAATTTTTTGTCTCAAAAACTCCGATTTTTTTTTCGAAAAACTCCGAGTTTCTCCGAATTTCTCCGAATTTTTCGAATTTTTCCGAATTTTTCCGAATACTTCATCATTTTAATTATGATCACGGGAAAATCTCGGAAATTAAATGAAGACTTTAAGGGGTAACACCACTATAACGGCCTTACATGAAGCGTATTTTTTGATATTTTTTTTTGGCGGAAGAAAATGTGATAAACAATTTTTATCCGAAAATATTACAAAATGGCGACACTGCAGCAATTCTTCCGAAGCATGTCGAACCTCTGCGGCACGCAGTATAACTGTGCCAATTTTAATCTAAAAAAAAGAATTTCGTTTTATTAAGTCTACATGAGTGTAGCTACTGAACCACGTAGGGGATTTTCGATAAGTTAATTTAAACAATATTTATTAACAAATAACTGTCTTAAAAAAATGAACATTTTTAGTCACATACTCGGCAATTACTCAAAAATCAATATTTCTAAAATCCCCTATGTGGTTCACTAGCTACACTCATCGAGATTTAATTTTTAAAAAATTATTTTGTCCAGATTAAAATTGGCATGTTATACTGCGTGCCGCAGAGCACCTTAGGTTCAACATGCCTCGGAAGAATTTGCTGCAGTGTCGTCATTTTGTAATATTTTCCCATAACATTTTTTTGCAGTATACTTCAATATATGCTTAATAATGACCCCAAATATTATTTGTCTAAAACGCTTCGTGGCAGGCCGTTACAGTGGTGTTATCCCTTAAGGAAAATGACGTTTGCAAAAATTTCGGAAATTCATTGTTTCTCAGAATTATGAGGGATCAAAAAATGTAATAATTTTTTTTTACGAAAATCTAATTTTTTTCATCTATAACGTTTCTCCGAATATCTCCACAGCCGTTCACTCAATAGGAAAAAGAAAAAATTCCGGGAAAAAAAAATAATAAGTTTTTTAAAAAGTAAATCTCATTTTTTTCATCTTTAAATTTTCTCCGAATATCTCCGCAGCCGTTCACTCAGATAATAGGGAAAAGGGAAATTTCCGAAAAAAAAAAATAATAATACGTTTTTTTACGAAAATCTAATTTCTTTTCATCTTTAACTTTTCTCCGAATATCTCCGCAGTCTCAGGTCACAGGAAAAAGAGAAATTTCCGGAGAAAAACATGAGAAGTCATGAATTTTCAGTAAAAAAAATGTGTTTTTGGGAAATAGACCAGTACTTGAATGTGTTTTAAATCATTTTTTCTCCGAAAATCTCAAATATGACTAAAATATGAGAAATTATGAAAAATTTAGAGAAAAATTTGCCCTAGGGGCCCCTGCGGACCGAAGCCAGGAACGCTACCAACGGGACCATCTCATCGCTTGTAGAATATGTGCACTTTCTGGTACTTACGATTCGCGGCCGGATGGATAATTGGCTTGTTTTTGGGGATAATGCTTTGTCGCTTGATGAAAGTATGAGAATTAATATAATAATACGAATATAAATATATTTCCGCTTACTTTTATGAATTATAATTTATTTGGCATAAGGACGGGTGTGAGTAAAGCGTAAACAATTTTTCAGAAGATGAATAAATTGTAATTTAGATTTATTATTATATTTAAATTAACGTATAAACTAACAAAATAAGCGATCAGAGTGCGCGATACATTTTATTGTATACATTAATAACGCAGAGAATCAAGAGCTAAATAAGCATTGAAATCATCTAAAAGCCTCGCGCGTGTCGTCGGGTGACGTCACGCGCAAGTCGTCCTCAGATTGCTTTTTCCCTCGCAGCCTTCGTTTCGGCTTGGCCGCACATGAACGTGCTCAGCTTCCATGTGTTGGTGTAGCTGCCGAAGGCGCGGTCGGGAAACTTCGACCCCGCTCGGCTCTTGCCGAAGATGTCCGAGCGTCGCTCGCTCACGGACACGCGCTACTATGATTGTGTGATGGGCGCGTAAGAGCCTAGAGAGGGGGTAACTTTTACGCGCGATCTGGCTGCACTGCAGCTAAGACCCATCAAAATCCGTTTATATCATACTTGGCACTCCCCTTGTTAGGCAATACAAAATTCTCAGAGCTTTAGATTTCAAAGAGACCAAAATTTGAATTGCTCTTAAATCAATCAGACCAACAATATACTATTTGGGTACTGCAAACCTGAAATTCGTTTAAAGACAACAAAAAATTGATATTTTCAATAGCGGGATCAGCAAAGCGCACCATCCATATAAATCCGTTGCATGAGTATCTAAGAAATATACATTTAACTAACTGGAGTACATGGTTATAAAAATAAAAAAATATCGGATTATTATAAAAATTAATAAAAAATTGATTATTATAAAAATAATAACAACTAAATTATTATAAAAATATTGGGACGTTGAATAAGTTTTTGCTGTTTTCCAACAGATTGCGTTACCAGAACTCAGTGTGTGGGGATCCGCCGTAACGTTGCCATTCCTTTCTGACGCGCACATGCAGTGTTCCCAAACGTACTACCCAACCTACGAGCCGCGATAAAAAGAACGTAACGTGAAACGAGAAGTACAAAAAGGAGACGCCATATTACCTCAGTACCAAAACCAGTATTTACCAAAACCAGTATTTGCGGGGAATTTTACTGCATTACTTTTTTTTTAATCTTGCAGCTGAAGCACACAGAATTCTTGTTGAAACTGACGGCAGTAGATATACAACACGGGTTCTGGACCAAATGTGGGCGAGGGGGGTGCGGGTAGAGGGGGCGGAGGGGGGGGGGGTGTCGCGAATCTTCTCGAATGTTCCAGAAGGTTCTCGATGACCTTGGGATATATATATATATATATATAATAATAAACTACGCAGTTGATTTAGTGATAATAATTCATCGATGTGATGGCTCAGTAGGGGGCATTTTCATGGACAGATTTCCAGGAATTGCTTATCCCGATAAATATATAAGCTACACAGTTGACTTAATAATTGCGGAGGTAATATGACTGTGTTCTCGAACGTTCTAGAAGTCACCCTATTGTAGACAATGAATTATTTTACCAACAGTCGATAATAAAGCTCTGATTAGAATCCTATTAGCTTCGCGCTACATTTATGTGTGACAGAGGGAGAGAAAGAGAGAGAGAGAGAGAGAGAGAGAGAATCGTATTGCGATGTTTTTCTATAGAGTTCCGAGAAAGAGCGTTCGAGTTATTGGGGGGGGGGGGGGGGGGTGCAACGTGGCAGCAATGACGCGACAAATATGCGACCTATTTTTTTCTCTCTTTACCGTATTCAATTACATCCGATAAGAGATTCACGGCAAACCTCAGCGTGCTACAGCTGTATGTCACCCCAATAACTGTGTCACTGGACACAGATAAAGAAATCCTCGAGATTATTCGTATATCGTTTCCCTTTAATTATTTGTAAAGGCCTTGCATAATCAAAAGATGATAGAGGAAGGTTTTGAAATAAACATAAAACGTGTATGATGTTTAAGATTGATTTATTGAAAAAATTTCAATCATAAGGTTCGAGTATCCAATTTTTCAGCGCCTGTACATTTTTCATATCGCAATTAAACTTAGTAGAGTTTGCGTGATAGGGACATCCAGCGGGTATCGTCTTGTGCAACTTTTGAATCGAAGGGCAGTCGAGAAGTTCTAGTACATTTTTCAGCGCCTGTACATTTTTCATATCGCAATTAAACTTAGTAGAGTTTGCGTGATAGGGACATCCAGCGGGTATCGTCTTGTGCAACTTTTGAATCGAAGGGCAGTCGAGAGGTTCTAGATTAACAATGCGTCCAGGTTCCTCCATCAAGATTTTCGTCATCCATTCTCTTTTCTCCGATCCCTTCACATAGATCGTTCGAGCATTTTGTAAAATGCCTCGAATTATTTCCGATGCTGCCTCATATGGGATTGCACCGAACCACCATGGTATACCATGGAAATTGCGTGTCAGCCATGCATTCGTGCATCTATATTTTACGGGTAAATCGTTCCATGCACAAGGCGGTCCGAAGAGAAATGTGATTGGGGGCACATTACAATCACACAGGGAAACTATCGAAAATTCTTTCAACACAAACTCGTTGGAAGGTTTTTAAAACCCTGGAGATCAGCTATGTACTCCATCTCGAGCGAGACTGAGCTGAATACCATAATTTCAATGATTTTATATTAATTTGCTCATAGCCTTGAAAGATATTTTTAAAGATAGGATGGGGTGACATAGAAAATTACGACAAGGGTATCAGTGACGTTACAATGATTCATCGAAGCGTCTAGAAGGTTCTCGATGATGTTATTGTGTTGGAGAGTTCTGGATCATTGATACGGCTAAAGGAGGATCTAATATTTTAAACGATGGTATCGCGAATTTTGAAATAAGTATGTTATTTGACAATGAGCGCATGCGCGCGAACTTTCTAGAACTTTCGATGGTCATCGTTTCCAAGAACACCCGATGACATCATCATTGCTTGACGACCATCGAATGTTCTAGAAAGTTCGACGATGACAGCATTATGAAACACGTTAGCTGCGGAAAAGGGCGACCGGGATATCAACTTCGTATCGAATATTCTAGAGTCATAATTGTGCGAATTGTTCATATCGCTTCTGTGACAAAGAATTTACCGATGATGACAATCAAATTACATATTGCGCAGTAATTTGTATGATTGCATGATAATTCTGGGAATTGTTTATATCGAGTCCGACGATGAATTTGCCCATGCCAACAAGGGTATCAGGTTACACCTAAGAAAGACAAGGATGCAACGTAGAAATTCCGACAAGGTTACTTATTGCGCAATAATTTGCACTATAAATGCAGCCGCTGCAGTAGTGCGAGGTCATTCTTACAACGACATCATCCACAGTAACTCTTTGCGTGAACTTTCAAATATTACAAAAAAAAATGGAGTCGGAAAAGTGTTTGAAATTGATAAGCATCATGGAAAATGCCTATAAATTATTGGAAAGTGCATCTGCGGAAGAAGTGGAAAAATGGAAAAACTATCAGGCTCGAAATATCAGACTTTTGAATAAAATCTTGAAAACACCGGGTTTGTCGAGTGGTGAAAAAACGCGAATTCAAACAACGATTTCCCTGCTCAAATCGCTGAGCGAAAAACTTCGAGCTCGACAACGAGCAGGGGGAAATATTGGGGCACGCGACAAAGTATCCGATCGTGTTCGTTGGGTGCATCTGGAGACCGCATTTCAAAATCGCATACGAACAGGGGCAGTGGTGAATCTCATCCACAAAGATCTGCGATCATTCCTGTATGATGCCAAAATCACCACTGTCAAGCGGCTAACAAACGTCCTCACGAAGGACGGAAATTTGAAGGCAAACATTGTGCTAGCGTGCAAGTTTGCTACAATGAAAAACGGTGAAATGATTGAAGAAACGAAATATTTCAACACTCGGAATGAGGCAATTCTCGCATCTACGGATATAAAGAGATGGTTCGATGAGAACGTGACAGATCGTCTCCTGGTCGATGTTGAAGAGTTTCAAAAACGTGATTCAGGATGGTCGATGCGAGAAATTGTCAACATGACGGTCAACATCAACCACTACGTACCACTGCGTGGTGGTATCTCTACGTATGCTCATCTTCCACAGGCTATACGGGGGAAAAACGCTGTTGTGAATGTGAAGAACAGAGATGAATTCTGTTTCTTGTGGGCTGTGACAGCAGCACTCTATCCAGCCGAAAATCATGTTGATCGCACAAGTTCGTACCCCAACTTTAAAACAGTGTTGAAATATGACGGCATACATTTCCCGATAGCTTTGAAAGACATTTGCAAATTTGAGAAAATGAACAATTTGACGATTAATGTATACGGCGTAGATGGTAGAAAAAGTGAAATAGTGCCGTTGTACATGAGTAAAAATAAGTCGGATAGGCCCACTATACACCTTCTCATGATTGAGGGAAATATCGGTATGGATGTAGATGGGCAAGACAATTTTCAACCAATCCACCACTTTGCTTGGATCCGCAATCTATCACGTTTGCTAAGTACCCAAGTAACAACCTATAATCAGCACACATGGTTGTGTGACAACTGCTTGAATCACTTCTATCTTCAAAGTTCTTTCGAAAATCACAAACACGATTGCATGAGCATAAACGAAACAAAAATGATTTTACCGACCGAGGAAAATAAAATTTTGCATTTCAAAAATTATCGATACAAAGAAGATGTGCCATTCGTTGTATACGCCGACCTCGAATGTCTTCTTGAACCAACCGGCGATGAGTATCAAAAGCACGTCCCACACAGTGCAGCGTATTATTTGCAATGTGCCTTCAACGATTCCCTCTCCACATTTGAATTGAAATGAGGACCCGATTGTATCGAGTGGTTCGTTAATGAAATATTCAAAATAGCTCGACTTGTTCACTCTTATTTGGCCAATATCGTACCGATGACGCAACTCACTTCTCAAGAAAAACAACAATACTATAATGCTATAAAGTGTCATATCTGTGAACAACCTTTTACGGCAACCGATGTGAAACACCGCGACCATTACCCTTTCACAGGTAAATTTCGTGGTGCTGCGCATCAGCGGTGTAATTTGAATTATACAAAATCTCACAGTATTCCCATAGTCTTTCATAATCTGTCCGGCTACGATTCACATTTTTTAATAAAAACATTAGCAACACAATTCGATGGTACGGTCAAACTTCTTCCCGTAAACAAGGAGAGATATATTTCATTCACCAAATACGTTGATGGTACAAATGTAAACTTACGTTTCATCGACTCGTTCAGGTTTATGGCAAGTAGTCTTGAAAAACTAGCATCGTACTTGGACAATAGTGATAAATCAATCACACGTAAATATTGTGATAGTGTGGAGGAATTCCAGCTGCTTACGAGGAAAGGTGTCTATCCCTACGAGTACGTTGATGATTGGGGAAAACTCAATAAAGAGCAGTTACCATCGAAAGAAGCATTCTATTCAAAATTAACTAATGAGGATATTTCAGAACAAGACTACGAGCATGCCAATAAAGTTTGGCGTACATTTCACATAACCTCATTAGGTGAATATTCTGATTTGTATTTAAAAACTGATGTCCTACTATTGGCAGATATATTTGAGAATTTCCAACGTAAGTGCTCTTCTACATACATGCTGGATCCTCGGCATTATTTTACGGCACCGGGACTTGCTTTTGACGCAATGCTCAAATGTACCGGTGTAGAACTTGAGCTTTTCACCGATCCGGAAATGCTTTTATTTGTCGAGAAAGGTATTCGAGGTGGCGTATCGCAGTGCTCGAATCGACATGCTCAAGCAAACAATAGATACATGGATGAAGATTATGATCCAAGCAAAGAGGAATCATACTTAATGTACTTTGACGTGAATAATTTATACGGAGCAGCTATGAGCCAATACCTGCCGGTTAGCTCATTCGAATGGGAGCACGAGCCAATAGATGTCCGCACAGTTCCCGATGATTCTCCTACAGGGTATATCCTTGAAGTCGATTTGGAGTATCCTGAGGAACTTTTCGAATCACATAAAGACCTTCCCCTTTGCCCTGAGCACTATATACCGCCTGGCAGTAAAAATTCAAAATTGATGACGACACTTTCCCAAAGAATAAGTACGTTATTCATTATATAAATCTGAAGCAATATTTGAATCTTGGAATGAAGTTGAAGGAAATTTATAGAGTCTTAAAGTTTAAACAAGCCCCATGGGTTAAAACATACAGTGATTTGAACATTGAATTAAGGAAAAAATCAACGAATGAATTTGAAAAAAACTTTTTTAAACTAATGAATAATGCGGTATTTGGAAAGACGATGGAAAATGTACGGAAACAGAAGGATGTGAAACTCGTGACAAAGTGGGAAGGTAGATCGGTGCGAAGGCTCTCATTGCAAAACCGAACTTCCATAGCTGCACCGTATTTGATAATGATATTGTGATAATTGAAATGAATCGTGTCAAAGTACACTTCGATAAACCCATATACGTTGGATTTTCTATTCTCGATCTCGCAAAAACGTACATCTACGACTTCCACTATCACTATATAAAACCAACATTTGACGATCATGCAAAGCTCATGTACACGGACACCGACAGCCTTTTGTATCACTTCACCGTCCCCGATATTTATGCGTATTTGAAACGTGATCTGCATAGATTTGATACTTCCGATTATCCGGCTGACAACGTATATGGAATACCACTAGCGAATAAAAAAGTTCTCGGCTTAATGAAAGATGAAATGAATGGTAAAATAATGGAGGAATTCATCGGATTACGAGCAAAATTGTACGCTTTTAAAACTTTCGGTGAAAGTAGCGAAAAAAAGCGAGCAAAAGGTATTAAAGGAGCGACTCTGAAAACCATCAAATTCGACGATTATAAAAAATGTTTGCTGGAACATGAAAATTCAGTGAAATATCAATATTTAATTCAAAGCAAAAAACACGAAGTCCATACGATAAGACAGAAAAAAATAGCATTTAGTTGGCTAGATGATAAGCGAATTATTTTACCGGACACTACGGATACTGTACCATATGGTTATAAAAAATAAAATAAAAACATTTGATATATTTTTATTATCCTTTATTTGAAAAACCTTTACAAATCCTCCTCATTTATCCAACTGTTGTGTGAATTGTCGAAACCTAACCATTTCACTAGCAGTTGATTTCCACGTTTACGCACTATTTTTTCCACAAGGTAAATATCCGGATTTCTGACTGGAGTGAGTTCTTCCTGATAGAAACCACCTTCAATCGACTGACCCTGATAATCCGTAAGCTTGTACGTTACAGGGTCGGTATTTCGTATGTCGTTTATAGTGAAAATTTCAGTCGTCCAATTTGGTGTGTAGCCTTTCTCAAAAACATGTTTGTACTTGCTGATTCGAACATTATCTCCAATTTTGAACTTTATTTTTCGCGTACGATTGACACGATAATTTCCATAAATATGGCGAAGAATCTTTTTCTCATTCTTAGCGGTGACATCCTTTGGTTTCATTTTTATCGTACGATGTTTGCTGCTGTTATAGCTTGACATCAATTTCGGTAAAATATCTGTCCATTTATACGAGCCTCGCAGACTAAATTGTTTCCACATGCGGGTCTTTAAAGTGCGATTAAAACGTTCACATATCGACGCTTTCATGTTACTAAATGTCGAATATAATTCAATACGATACTGTCGTAAGAGAGCTCTGAAGTCGCTGTTATAAAATTCTTTGCCACAATCGACATGTAATTTTTGAGGTACACGACCTTTCGCGAGTACGGATTTCATGGCGCCCGATACATCTTTGCCATTTTTACTTTTTACCGGTACAGCCCAGGCAAATTTGGAAAATATATCGATAATCGTTAGCAAGAATTTGTATCCATTGTTGAATGATGCGTACGCAGACATGTCCACAAGATCCGCCTGCCACGTTTCATCCAATCCGCGAATATTCACATGACGGCGAGGATAATTTCGTCTAGCGGGTCTATGAAGCTCCTCCACCACCGTCTTCTTCTCGTTCATGTTTTGTCCTCGAGTGCTCGCAAACGGTCATCCAAGAGGGACAATACTTGGGAATTGCGCAATGCCAATTCGTGTCCGGCTACGCGGTCCGTGTCGATTCGTTTCAGCTGTTCGTTGATCCTCGTCTGAAGGCTTTGTATCATCAACGAGTTTCTATTTTCACTGCCAGTTTTTCCAATGCTCTCAGTCTCCCTTCCAAATGCGCAATGAGGTCGGAATTGCGAAGCACCAATTCTTCTAGTGTCTCATAATTAGCACGTTCGTTGTTCAAATGTTTACGATAATCAGACTCCAGAGCTCGGATCATTATTTCATGATCATCCAATTGGTTTCGTATAGACGATGTAACTGTATTTACGAGACGCACTTCTTGTTTAACAATATTTTGCATTAACCGTACAGTAACAGCATCATTCTCGTGTATGGGATCAGCAAGATTGCACAATCTCTTATTGTCTATGTCATAGTGGCCATCGAACGTAATTTTAAATCCATCGCCAGGAGGACCACGGCTCCCCCGAGGACCGCTTTCATCTTTACTCGATAATTGTCGTCCAAACACGTCAACGCTCATGATGTAAATGAACGAGAGTAGAGCGCGCACTGGCCTAATAAATAATTCGAGCTTCACGCAATTCCTCAATAATGGAAATTATTTCATTGGTGTGACTTGTGTTACCGGCGGCTTGAGAGGCGAGAAGAAGACGCAATCTATCGACCAACTCATTAGGATCGTTCCAATAAATGTAATCTATATGTTTCTTGGGGGTAATCATGTAGCGTGGTAGAGCTTTACCAGTTTTGCGTGATGAAAGAATATTCATGATAATTTCTTTGTACTTGGTGGTATCTGTGCGAATGGGTTTGTTGGGTTTATAGAACTTTCGATGCGCATTCGTGTTTACGATAATTGCACCATAATTATCCATATCTACTGCATTTATGATTTGTCTATTCGGCGACTTTTTAAATATCAATTCGAGCAAACCAGGGGAGAGTTCGTAAGTATTGTTCTGCACTGATATGCGCTTGTCGTCAAAAGTCACCGGTGAATCGCCGATCTTCAAAACACCACCCGCCAATTTACGAACACCGTATAAGGTATCCAACTCTTTTCCTTCATTCGTTCCATACATTTGCAAATACTGCTGGACAAGTGATTCGCCGGGTGGATCGGATTGCGCAACAGATGAATCCTTCTCAGATGTATGTGGTACATGTCGATCGACTTCTTCATCGGATGTTTCATGAACAATAGATGAATCCTCCGCCGATAATGAATCTGATACATGCTCATCATCATCATATGCAGTTCTGAATGTGCTATCGAAATCCTTTTCTTCCTTCAAGGCTGGTTCCTCTTTTTTCAGTTTTTCCTTCTTAATATTTTCCAGTATTACCGATTGATCGGCAATTTTACGGAGAGGAGTCACTACGGGTCTGAAAACTTCATCCATGACCCGTTCCGTGGTCTCTCTGCCTAATTTTAGAAGTTTATGCTTTCGTCGAATCGCATCGCTGGCGTGGGCGATTTTTCGCAATACGTTTTTTTTTTCGTTGAATTTTGCGCTCTGCATGTTGATACCATTAAGCTGCCACACACTGACTGTTCTCATCTTCCTGATGCTCGTATATTTATAAAGCAATCGAACCCTCTTCGATATCGACCAGCATTCAAGTCTCTGTCCTTGTCGATCACTACGAAAGAATATTTACCCTCGTTCCAGCATGCCGAACACAAATCTTTGAATTGCACGTATGACATATCGGTATTCACATGATCGTCATAGATATACCGCAAATTCATTTCATCTTGGCGGAAAAGTACCATGAGATTGGTATCACGAACTAGGTGTTTGGGGATACGAGCGTATGTCTGACAGAAATAGAACGAGTCAACATCCCGATGTCGACCCATGCAAAAAAAGCTCTCATGTTGTCCTGCTTCTCACAGGCCACATCATCGAAAATTATCACGGAGTTTGGTCGAGCGTCTTCAGGTTTGATTACTTGCTCGTGATCTTCGAAAGGGAAATACCCTATACCTTTTACAGATTCGAGTAAACGCTTGAGGAGTCTGTACTTTGGCTGATTCAACGATTTCGAGTACAGATAAACATTTTCGAACCTCAAACCATTAGGGTGGGTTATGAGGGTAAGAAGAGCATTGGTTTTACCACAATTGGAAGGGCCACAAATCACTGCACGCACACTGTTTGGTAGCAAAGGTCCATGGCGTCGTTTCCTCTCCTCTCGCTGTGCAAGCTCATCGAAATTCATGACCGACAATTTATCAGGTTGTGCCTTGAACCTCATCTTGATCACGACTGATGAGGATGGGTATAAGTAGGATGCTTATAAAGGCATCTCTTTCAGTTGTCAACGAGCTTTCTTTCGATACACACATCAAGAATGAGCAACCGAGACGATACGAGAAATCCCATAACTCAGAGTTTGAAGAGATTCGCTCAAGAACAATATTTTCGCGGATCCAAGAACGCTGACGAGAAGGTTGACAAAATTAGGGAAAGTGAGGCATTTTCAGGGAACGTTCATTCTGGCAAATGCGGTGCTGTTGGCGATACGACGAAAAAAAAAGTATAAATAGGCTATACGTAAACGGAATTTCCTCAGTCAAAACTTGACGAGGATCATGGTCGTTCGCATGAAGAAACGTGGTAGAGGATTTGTCAACGATCTGATTAATATTCTCCCTTTTGAGCTACATATACCGGGCTATCAGTACTGTGGCCCTGGCACGAAATTGGCAAAGAAACTTGCACGAGGTGATCGTGGTATTAATCCATTGGACGCTGCTTGCAAGGAACACGATATAGCGTACCCGAAGAATCGTGAAAATCTCCAAGCACGACACGAAGCGGACCAAGTGCTTGCGGAAAAAGCCTGGCAAAGAGTTATTGCAAAAGACGCTGATATTGGTGAAAAAGCAGCGGCTTGGGGTATAGCGAATACAATGAAAGCCAAAACAAAGCTCGGTATGGGTGTGAAGAGAAAGCTCGGTATGAAACGGAAGCATGGAAAGACGAAGATGACGCTGAGACAGGTTATCAATGTAGCCAAAGCATCAATGGGTGGTGTGAATCCTATCAAATCGGCCCTCAAGGGTGCACGTGACGCAGTTAAAAAGGCCGGTGGAAGAAGCCAAATTAAATTACCTCGCATCCTACCGGTGCCAGCGAAAATTGGCGGTTTTCTGCCATTTCTCGTGCCTGTTCTCGCCGGGCTGAGTGCCACCGGAGCTCTCGCTGGTGGTGCGGCGGGTATAGCGAAAGCTGTGAACGATGCAAGCGCCGCCAAACGTCAATTGGACGAGACTAAACGACACAATGAGACAATCGAGGCTATTGCGTTGGGCAAGGGACTTTACCTGAAACCCTACAAGAAAGGCATGGGTTTGCATCTACGCCCCTACTCGCCAAAAAACACATAAAGCTACCACACCGAGCACTCACTGATTTCGATCTAATGAAGTATGCAAAAGCCATGAAAATTCCTCATTTTCGTGGAGTTTTCATGAGAAACGAATTGCCCAAGAGTGGACCGCGAAATTACAAATCGGCTATTGTGAATCTCGATGATAAGGATGGTCCGGGCACACATTGGGTTGCATACAAAAAAATCAACGATGAAGTCATGTACTTTGACAGCTTTGGTAATCTTCAACCACCTCAAGGTTTGCTGAAATATTTCGGTGCTGGTAGCACTATCAGATACAATCCTGAAAAATATCAGGACTATGGTACTGTCATATGTGGTCACTTGTGCTTAAAATTTTTATCCGGATATCTATAAAAAGATACTGATGTATCATGAAGCATCAGTTGAACGTTAACTACCATGGATGGTTCTTTCACGTTGACACTTTCGGGGGTGAGCTCTACTCTGGAAGCTCACTACTTTCCCCCTATCGAACTATCACCATTCAAACATTATACCCTAGGACTCGTCGAATAGCTCACATTCAACTCCATACCGAACATCGATGTGGGCAACAATAAATTCTATGTGGGGCATGAAATCGTCATCATACCGACCAGGAGCTATGAAATTGAGGATATCGAGGACTATTTACAGACTACACTGTCTAGCAAAAATATATCCATCAACCTGAGACCAAACAACAATACTCTGTGCAGCGAAATCGAGTGCAATCAGCAGATCAATTTTATGCCTGAGGATTCCATCGGTCGACTGTTGGGATTCACAGCACGCAAACTGGAAGCCAATATCACACACAAGTCCGAATTACCTGTGGCCATTCTCAAAATCAATTCTCTGCGAGTCGAGTGCAACATTACCACGGGTGCTTATATCAATGAACAACGAGTACACACCATCCATGAATTTTTCCCCGTTGTTCCACCAGGATATAAGATCATTGAAGTACCTTCTTACATCATTTACCTTCCGATTGCCGCACAGTCAATAGATCATCTTCAGCTCAAACTTGTCGATCAAGACGGTCACTCGGTGAATTTCCGTGGAGAAATTATAACGATAAGATTACACATTAAATCGGCGTAATGGGAATTGTGTTTCATGCGAAAGTTGGACGAAGCTATAAGAGCGAATCGATATGTCCGAACGCGATCAGTCGTCGAGCACCTCTCAAGGTGAAAGCAGTCAATCGTCGAGCAGCTCTCAAAAAGCTGACACACCAAAACATTCAGTTTTTGAAGAATTTGGGCTTGAAACTGAGGGGAAAAAGTGGATCTGCTGCTGTATTGTAATTGCTTGCTTCGTACCATGGAAGAAATCCTGACTATACAAAAACCAATTATCTTTGATGAGTCTATTGCCCACTACGAGACTCATGTGCATCAACCGTTCGCGTCGGCAACCTTCAATAACAACGATAAAATTCGCATTTCCGTTCAACATCAAGACTTGTGCTTGCTACCGAGTAAAAGCTCATTGCACGTACTTGGAAAATTAACGAAAATAGATGGAACTCCGGTCGAACACACACGACTCGTTAATAATGGCATCTGTCATTTGTATGAAGAAATACGTTACGAGCTAAACGCTATTGAGATCGTTCGTAGCAAAAACCCTGGTCTCACGACACTCATGAAAAATTACGTATCGCAGAGTCCTGGGCAAAAGACTCTGATGGAAAATGCTGGCTGGCTTGACAATGATACTACAACATTGACGGATAACAGCGGATATTTTGACCTTTTGATGCCGCTCAATCTAATTCTCGGATTCGCCGAGGATTACAATCGAATTGTCATCAATGCTAAACACGAGCTGATTCTTACGAGATCGAACAACGACATGAATGCTATTGTACAGATCGCAGATGGAGCTGCTGCTGAACAATTCAAGATTTCATTGCTCAAAATTGAATGGATGATACCCTATATCAGAGTATCGGATCAACGAAAAGTTCAGTTGCTGAATTACATTGCCAAAGATCCATCCATCGCCATGAGTTTTCGTACATGGGAACTGTATGAGTATCCATTATTGCCGGCCACCTCGAAACACGTCTGGGTCGTGAAAACATCGACGCAACTTGAAAAACCTCGCTATGTCATTCTAGGATTTCAGACCGCGAGAAAGAATAATGCAAATAAAAATGCGAGTCATTTTGATCATTGTAATATTCGCGATGTTAAGCTGTTTTTGAACTCTCAATGTTATCCTTATGGTAATTTGAAACTCGACATTAATCACAATCAATATGCTCTGCTGTACGATATGTATGCAAATTTTCAAGCGTCTTATTATGGCAAAGAGTCCGAACCATTGTTGAGCAAAGCCGATTTTATAAGATATGCTCCCCTCATTGTTATCGATTGTTCGAAACAAAACGAGTTCCTGAAATCAGGACCAGTGGATATACGTTTGGAATTTGAATCGGAAAATCCTTTCCCACCCCAAACATCCGCATACTGCGTGATTTTACATGATCGGGTCGTTGAATATAATCCAATCAGTGGTAATGTTAAGAAATTGATGTAAAAAATGAAAGGTTATTGTAGGTGTAAGATTTTTATGCGAATAAAAAAATTCTGGTGAAAACAATATTTAGATCTCTTATTTATTTCTTTACATCGCGTATTATCTCCATAAACTCTTTCACATTCTCCACGATGTTATGCACATTTCGAGTATAATCTATTACATCATTAACCGCTTCGTCCTCTGAAAGCGTATTACTCTCTATTTTTCGTTTCACTTGGAACAATTTTGTGTTCAGTTCATCGATGTCATGATGTAGACTCTGCACATGTTTATCAATAATGCTAATTGATTCGTGCAAAAATTTACACTGTGCACACATCTCTTGATTGCCCTCTCGTCTCACTTTTTTCACGTTCTCGTGAAAATCCAGTATATCGTTGATCAAGTCGTAGACAGCCTCTGGCGCAACATCTCCAAAATGCTTAACCACAGCATCCTCGTAATCGTAGATGTATGGTAGAAGACAGCACAACTGCCGCATCTCGTCCGGAGTTAGCTCGTTCATGATGACTCCAACGAATCGATGCTCTTATTGTTGTTGTTGTTGTTGCTGTTGTCGGATATTCAGATGAGAGGGCCTTTTGAACAGACTATCGATGTCACTTTTCAATTGAATGAATTTTTCGCTAATGTCTTCCAGAAATGATTCAATTCTCGCTTTCAATTTTTCCGCTTTATGATCTTGCATTCAGCGATTACTCCAAGACAACTGATGGAGCATCGCAGAAGTCCGCCCTTTATATGCCTAACCCCCACTGTCTAGAATATTCGAACATTCTAGAACATCTCTCCTTGACGATGGAGTTATTTCTTTATAGCATCCTTGTCTTTCTTAGGTGGAACCTGATACCCTTGTTGGCATGGGCAAATTCATCGTCGGACTCGATATAAACAATTCCCAGAATTATCATGCAATCATACAAATTACTGCGCAATATGTAATTTGATTGTCATCATCGGTAAATTCTTTGTCACAGAAGCGATATGAACAATTCGCACAATTATGACTCTAGAATATTCGATACGAAGTTGATATCCCGGTCGCCCTTTTCCGCAGCTAACGTGTTTCATAATGCTGTCATCGTCGAACTTTCTAGAACATTCGATGGTCGTCAAGCAATGATGATGTCATCGGGTGTTCTTGGAAACGATGACCATCGAAAGTTCTAGAAAGTTCGCGCGCATGCGCTCATTGTCAAATAACATACTTATTTCAAAATTCGCGATACCATCGTTTAAAATATTAGATCCTCCTTTAGCCGTATCAATGATCCAGAACTCTCCAACACAATAACATCATCGAGAACCTTCTAGAAGCTTCGATGAATCATTGTAACGTCACTGATACCCTTGTCGTAATTTTCTATGTCACCCCATCCTATCTTTAAAAATATCTTTCAAGGCTATGAACAAATTGATATAAAATCATTGAAATTATGGTATTCAGCTCAGTCTCCCTCGAGATGGAGTACATAGCTGATCTCCAGGGTTTTAAAAAACCTTCCAACGAGTTTGTGTTGAAAGAATTTTCGATAGTTTCCCTGTGTGATTGTAATGCGCCCCCAATCACATTTCTCTTCGGACCGCCTTGTGCATGGAACGATTTACCCGTAAAATATAGATGCGCGAATGCATGGCTGACACGCAATTTCCATGGTATACCATGGTGGTTCAGTGCAATCCCATATGAGGCAGCATCGGAAGTAATTCGAGGCATTTTACAAAATGCTCGAACGATCTATGTGAAGGGATCGGAGAAAAGAGAATGGATGACGAAAATCTTGATGGAGGAACCTGGACGCATTGTTAATCTAGAACTTCTTGACTGCCCTTCGATTCAAAAGTTGCACAAGACGATACCCGCTGGATGTCCCGATCACGCAAACTCTACTAAGTTTAATTGCGATATGAAAAATGTACAGGCGCTGAAAAATTGGATACTCGAACCTTATGATTGAAATTTTTTCAATAAATCAATCTTAAACATCATACACGTTTTATGTTTATTTCAAAACCTTCCTCTATCATCTTTTGATTATGCAAGGCCTTTACAAATAATTAAAGGGAAACGATATACGAATAATCTCAAGGATTTCTTTATCTGTGTCCAGTGACACAGTTATTGGGGTGACATACAGCTGTAGCACGCTGAGGTTTGCCGTGAATCTCTTATCGGATGTAATCGAATACGGTAAAGAGAGAAAAAATATAGGTCGCATATTTGTCGCGTCATTGCTGCCACGTTACACCCCCCCCCCCCCCCCCAATAACTCGAACGCTCTTTCTCGGAACTCTATAGAAAAACATCGCAATACGATTCTCTCCCTCTCTCTCTCTCTCTCTCTCTCTCTCTCTCTCTCTCTCTCTCTCTCTCTCTCTCTTTCTCTCCCTCTGTCACACATAAATGTAGCGCGATGCTAATAGGATTCTAATAAGAGCTTTATTATCGACTGTTGGTAAAATAATTCATTGTCTACAATAGGGTGACTTCGAGAACGTTCGAGAACACACTCATATTACCTCCGCAATTATTAAGTCAACTGCGTAGCTTATATATTTATCGGGATAAGCAATTCCTGGAAATCTGTCCATGAAAATGCCCCCTACTGAGCCATCACATCGATGAATTATTATCACTAAATCAACTGCGTAGTTTATTATATAAATATATATATTTTTTTAACTTTATACATTTAAGTTTATATATATATATATATATATATATATATATATATTGAGACCGATGTATTTTCTTACATCACACCTGCCGCGGCCGTGGTCCATCGGCTGGCAAGGCTCTTTTAAACGACATAAAATTACAATTCAATTGGGCGCCAGCTAGTACAAGTACTAACAAAAAAAACATCGGCCAGCAGGAGCACGAGAAATGGGTCCAGTTGGCGGGACCAGAATTTAGCAGAGTTAAGGATAAATTGTAAGGATCACGTGCCGCAGAATAAAAGCATAACGAGGGACTTACGTTTGCGCTGACAATTCATGGGTATCTCCATTTATTTCGTCTCCCTTCAATGGTTTATTACAGGCGTATTCGTTTTCCTTGGGCTGTTTGACAAAATGCAGGCCTTGGGGTAGCCGGATCTGCTCTCACAATTATTCTCGGTTGCCGGACTCGCACGCACACGAAATATTACAATTTATAATTTCACTTAATCATAAATGTACAGACAATTAATTCGCGGATTACAATATCGAGTTTTACAGCTAAAGGTCGTTGTGTACGGGTCAAGTGTCGGGCGTCGATTCCCTGAGCTTTTCATGAAATCTTGCCACCTCGAAAATTGCGAGAGTGGGGCAAAACGAAAGGGGCGACTCCTGGCACCTTACTAGCCGTAAGATCCTTACGGGAAATGTGCGTGTTGACTTCAATTGTCGCAACCCGCGACATTTGAGCAACCTGGACGGGTTTTACTCGAGCGAACGAGTCGAGGACGATACTTTCCTGTCTCATTTCCTCACCACCAGGCCTTGACATCGTGAGCGAGATCCTTTTACCACCATGAAAATATTGGAACCTGCAACTTTTATTCCACGAATGCAATGATCCCTGTTATTGAACAATTCATCCCTAACTCTGCGTCTAGGTTTTAACAGGGGGCGCACAACGTATGGACATATAATACAATATGCAGCTTATATTCGATAAAGGTTTTATTCCCTAATTCTATTTTATATCTTAATTCTTTGTTTTACAAATAATTCCGAGTCAATGATTGTCGAATTTATTGAAGGTTGCGATTCTGATCGTGGTGTCATTGTCCAATGACTGTATTAATCAGGCTCGGCTGAATGACGCAAACTTCGACGTGGGAATTTCAGATCGGTGACATAATATTTTCCAATAATTTTATCATTCTTACCTACTAATTCGACAACCATGGGACCTATTATTCGCTTAACTATAGCCGGTCCTAGGAAACGGTGAGCTAATTTTGCCGAATAACCCTCGGCTTTATCGCTTAGTTTTTTATTTGGGTAATAAACTTCAGTACCGGGCTTCACGTCAATTTTCTGAATCTTGCCTATGTTTGCCTTGTCGAGACGTTTATTCGCGTGTTCTTGAATTTGTTGTTCGATTTTGTGTCGCAGTTCATCGAACCTAGATATTTTCACGATCCATCCCTTGACTACATCGTCTGTTAATTCTTGCTGCTCGTCCACACAGCGTTCGCGACCATTGGTTATTGCTTCGCGTGCATGATTCAGATAAAAAGGCGAAACTCGACCACCAGCATGTGGAACGGTGTTGTATGCCAATTGCAATTTTGACAGTTCTTGGTCCCATTCATCGTGTTTACCGCGAATCATTGCGGCAATCATCGGTTTGATTGTTCGGTTGACACGTTCAACAGGGTTGGCCTGCGGGTGAGCAAGCGGTGTTGTAATGTGTTTAACCCCTTTTGCTGTAAAAAATGCTTTAACGGCTTTATTTATGAACTCCGAACCGTTGTCACTGACGATTGATTCTGGGATGGTACCCCAACGGTCGAATACAGTGTCTAATACTCTCACAACGATATTTCCCGTCTGGTTTCGGACCGGGAAGAGCTCTATGTACTTTGTATAGAGATCCTGAATAACGAGGAGGTAACTATTTCCTTTTTTCGACCGAGGGAAGGGACCCACAGTGTCGATGGACAATTGAGCCCATGGCTTCAACAGCGGCCTCGTTGTTTGGGGTCCTCGTATCGGGTTTTGATTGTATTTGACTCTGAGGCAAATTTCGCATTCCCCGACATATTTTCTAATGTCCTGTGTCATGCCGGGCCAATAATACGTTTGTCGTATGCGTTCGTAGGTGTTGTCTCTCCCGAGATGTCCGGCCTGTGGCAGCTCATGGTTCTCGCGTAAGATCTCCAAGACTTTTTCCGGTTTGACGACTTCTTTCCAGGGACGTTCGTCGTCGAACAAGAATTTTCCATAATCCGGTCGAAAATAGTACAACTTTTGATCTTCGACTTTCCACTCCGAGAATTTTTCAGGTGACCTGCTGACAACTTCATACTTCGAATCATACCATTTCTGACTCGAAAACGCTTGCAGATACGTTCGTTGTTCTACAGCCTCTCCAACAGTCGCTTCCCAAATCTGACAATTTGCATTCACGTCGTGCATTCGTGATAGGGCGTCTGGTGCTTCATTTGTGGTTCCGCGTTTGTACTCGATAGTCATATCGTGTTGCAATAATTGAATCGCCCAACGCGCTAATCGGCCTACTGGATCTTTTGGTCCGTAAAGCCACTGCAGCGCCTGATGGTCAGTGACAACAGTGAAGTGCATTCTTTCGAGGTAACATCTCAGTTTCTCTACGGACCAAACCACGGCTAAACATTCTTTTTCTGTTGTGGTATAATATAGTTCAGCACCTCGTAATGGTCGACTTAAGACTTCGAGTAATCTTTCTTCTTTACTCTCTGGATTTTGCTGTACTAGAATCGCGCCTAATCCACTATCACTTGCATCCGTGTATAGAATAAACGGTTGTTCAGGTATTGGTGTGTACAACCTTGGCGCATTTTCCAAAGCATGTTTCGTTTCTTCAAACGCTTTTTGTTCCACTTCGGTCCATTTCCATGGAATGTTTGGACTAGTCAATTTGTTTAAGGGGCCTTGCACACGGGCGATGTTCCAGAGGTGACGATGGTACCAATTGACCAATCCATTAAATTGACGAAGTTGTGTACGATCTCTCGGTACCGGAAAATCGAGGATCGGTTGTATCTTTTCGGGGTTTGGTGTCATACCCGATTCATCAATAATATATCCCAAGAATTTCACCTCCTTACAGGTGAAGCAGCTTTTTCCTCGATTAAGCGTTAGATTTGCTTCACGTAACACCTCGAAGAGCAACGATAAAATCGTAAGATGTTCGTCGAAGGTTTGACTGACTACTATCCAGTCGTCGAGATACGTAAACACTTGGTCACCGAATTTATTCGGCAAATTCCTTTGAGATATCAACTCTTTAATTCTTCGTTTCAGCTTATCCATGAGTTGTTGGAACGTAGAGGGAGCTCCCGTCAAGCCATAAGGCATTCTAACCCATTCCAGCAATCCCTTACCTTCAACGACGAATGCTGTATATTCTCGGCTTTTTTCCTCCATCGGTATCTGATGGAATGCCTCACTCATATCCAACGTCGAAATTATTCTTGCCTCGTGCAATTGAGACAAGATAGACCTCATGTTGTGCAGTGGATACGCCGGTTTTGCTGTTTGTCGATTTACTGGGCGATAATCAATACAGAGCCTTACTTTTCCGTTCGCCTTTGGAGCAACGACTGGGGAGCATGCCCAATTGCTGTTACTCCATTTAACGTACCCCTTTTCTAGCAGTCGGTCCACTTCTTGGTCTATAAATTTTCGAACTGCCTCACTTCGTCGGTATGGTTTCTGTCGATGGGGCGTGGGATCAATCAGTTCGATGGTATGTTGAATGAGATCGGTCACACCGGTGGTTTCGTTTTCCATTTTTATGAACTCGGCTTCCAGGAATTTTTGCAACTTCATATTTTCGTCGATCGATAGGGCTTGCAATATTGCCCGTCTCCCGTGATGGGACGAGAGTGGATAAGAGAATTGACTCTGATCTAACGTCCACGTCTTCGTGACCATATTTATTTTTACCTTAAACGAGGACCAAAAGTCCATGCCGAGAACAAGATCACTTGACAGCGTGGGCAGAATGCTGAACCACTGTGGGCCATAGACATCACCCACGTCGATTATGAAGCACGTGCCCCCTTTCGTCTTGATGGTGGATTTATCGCCGAGCCTTACTCCCTTTTCCGATGTGTCATCTTTAACTGGCTCCTTCATTTGGAGGTGGCGCACTTTGTCGTACGCGGTTTGGCTCAGATATGACGGTTCGCTCCCGCTGTCGAGGATTCCCCGGATTCTTTTGCCAAAAAAGTAGATATCAACTGGAACTCTTATTGCTTCCATAGGTTCGTCCTGACCGTTTCCTGTGCGAATAATTCTACGCGCTCGTAGACACTGCGAAATCGTTGTCGAGGTTCTCGGTGGTCTCCAATGACGGTATCTTTCGGCATCAGTTTCGTCATCTTCTGTCATCTCAGTGATGATCACAAGGTTGGTTGACGTGAGGGAAGTGGCGATTTGCGTTGTTTCCTCATGACTGTTGTCAAGCATGATTTCTTCGTTACATTTATCGTGTGTGGCTTCTTCATTATTCATCTCGCACATGATTTCTAGGTCTTCATCAAATTCGTCCGACTCCTCGTCCGACCCGATCAGGAGTTGCAGTTTGGTTTCTACCGGTTTTTCGCTTTTAACCTCTGGGGAGTCCAACGATTTTGTTTTCTGGATTTTTATTTTCATCGACTCATTCACCTCGCTTTCGCCCACGATGGCAGGAACCGGAGGTTCAGTTACTGTCGGGCTTGCTCGTTTCCCTGAGTTTTTGGACAGTCTTTGGTTACATGGCCCGCCGTGTAACAGTAATAACATACGTCCTGCCTCTCGTTAAGACAGGAGCGTGACATATGTCCTCTCTTGCCACAATTGTAACAAAAGATTTTATCAGGGTCTTGGGTACCTTTGAATCGTGAACTTGATGTTTGAGCTGTACTACTCTGTTCTATGTGGGTTTTGTCGGGGTAGGCCAGAATCTTCTCGAGTCGCTGTTTGGTCAAGGTTTTCGAATTCTCCGGAATTCTCTTTTGTTTAGCCTTATTCGATGAATCCTGTTGTAAGGCGTCCAGGTTGGATGGCTCGTCATCGCTATTGCTCTCTTCTTCAGATGCTTCGGTGTCGTCTCGGAGCATTCTCATCGCGGTTTTCTTTGACATAACTCGCGGTTCCCTGCGAACTTCGTTCGAGCGTTGAAACAAATAGTTTCTCTCATTAATATAGTGCAGAAAATCTTCATAATTGTTGATAGGCAAATTTAAAGTCTCGGATGTAAGTCGCGGGCTGACTTTCAATAGGATGTGTTTCAGCTGCTCTAGGAAAGGAGGGGGGGACCGCATGCGCTCGTAAATTACGCGAGCTCTGCAGGTCAATTCAGCGAGGGTCTCGCCTTTGTCCAATTTCAGGTTGTTTACTTCCAGCAGGAGAACGCTATCGTCCTTGCGTACGCTCCATTGGAACCGAAAAGGTCTCGTGAAATCTTTCCAACTTCGCCAACTTTTACGATTCAATAGATACCATGATCGGTATGGTCCTTCGAAAATATTTGACAAATATGGGATGAATAAATTTTTGTGGATCCCGCTTGCGTTCAGCTGGTCTTTCAACATGAGCAAGAACTGTTCGGGGTCTTTTTCCGTGTTTGGAAATGACATTTTCCAATTGTTGACAATTCTTCCGATTTTCAGGGCCGAGTCTATTCCGCTTTGGGGCGCGCGTGCGAGTGAATCGATACCTCTATCTCCACTTTGCCATATCGTTGCGTTTTCCCGTCGCAATCGATGGTGGTGTCCATCATCTAATCGTCGAGTCGTCTCGGAATCACTCGAATCATCGCTTGATTGAAACAATGAACCCGCCCTCGATGTTTCCAATGGCCTTACGTCTCGTATTAGACGCGTGAAAGCCGGGCGGCGAAGTGTTGCATTTTCACTTAAATTCAAGCGACGATAAGTATCCGCGGAAACAAGCTTCTCTTCCACTATTAATTGCCCGTCAAGTGCAGGGCGAAGGAACGTCACTTTTATGAGTTGATCCGTGAAAGTATTTGTTCGATGGCTTCCTAGATTGACGAATTGGTCTCCTGCGTTTGTCGTGTCGGAGATGTCTCGACGAACCCTATTATGTTCTGGATTTAATAATCGTCCACTTCCTCCATCAAATCGAACTCTACGACGATCTACGTCCCCAAAGTTTTCTTCCAAGTCATCAATTCTATTTAGCCTGGTATTATTCGACCGTTCGTGGTCTAATTCAATCTCATCTTCTCTATTCGATACTAATGAATTATTCCTTTCGACATAATTTTGGCCGAGAGGCGATTTGTTGTTTCTTTCATTACCTGCCAAAACATTTTCAATGGGTACGAAGTTACACGAGGGATCGGGGCGTCTCTCACGGGATAGCCGACTTTCGTCGCACGTCGCGCCTTCTCCTCGACCGGATGGTTCGGTCCGTGACGTAGACGATTTCTCGTTTTGCGTGCTATTATTTGGAGAAAGACGCTCTAATAGTTTCGATAGTATTTCTTCTACCGTGTCCGTCTTATTTTTTTCTTCAAGAGTTCGAGACCGTTCAAACTCATCCTGCAGCGCATCAACTCTTCTAATCAAAAGGGCAAGAGTATCCCCGGTTTCCCTCCACCCATTGCCGCCGACCGGGGTAGGGGTAGGCCCCCTTGAGCCCCTTCCTCTTCCTACCGACGAAAATCCACGGGCGACGGTTGAGGCACCAGGTATACTATCCCTTCTCGACGCGACCGTATCCGCGGTTTGAATATTCGGAACGTCTACCTCTCCCGACGAACTCCCAGCGACCGCGCTTCCCCCTTGAGACTGATTTGGAAGCATTTCGCTACGCAGTACCCCCGCGTTGTCAAACGCTGACAAAGAATTCGTATTTTCCTTACGCGACGATCTCGTCGATTTTGTGGGCGGTGACGTGAACATCACGACAACGTTAGCGAACAACAAATTAACTATTTAATAATTGATCCCCCGGATCATTAAATAATGTACGAGAACCCTTAACTCGACAGCTATCTCAATTAACCATTTGAATTTGGCAAGACAATATTCAAATAGCCTTTAACCGACTGAATCCGTTTCGGTAAACGAACTTTAGACGGGCCGACTCCACTTCGGCCAACTCTTAACAAACTGAATCCACTTCAGTTAGTAATCTTTCAACGGACCGAATGTACTTCGGTCAATAAACTTTCAACGCGAAACCCAATAACCGTAGAACAAATAACTTACACAATAAATAATCTTCGGGTTCTGGTTAAATACTCAATTGAGTAACAATTCATGATATCCGACAAATTTAAATTAAATTTGCTATTTTATATTTATTGTAATATTTTTTTATATTATAATTTTCGGCTAATAAATAAAAATGTTCTTTCATACTTTTATAGGCTTGTAGTTGTCTCAAGCGAGATAATAAATTGTCGGTGGTCGCAATCAAAATATTCTTCAAAGACGAAGATTTTATTTCAAGGCTCGCAAACGGAGTTATTGTGATGTACTCGCATGAGAAATACAGAAATGAACGATCAGAAATTTTCGAGACTGAGATGATATTCCGAAAATTATATCGATAGAGTCATTACGATATTCGACGCGAATAAATATTTTCAATATACGGCATCGGAGAGGAAGATACTGTAGCCTTGGCCATTCACGCCGCTAGTTTTTATACCTGGGGTTGAGCGGCTATGAACTCGGCCTTCTCGCGTATCATACAAAGACTTTTTTTTTCTTCGTGACAGATGACGAAATTTACGACGTTATTTGTTCCAAATTTTGAGCGAATCTACGCCCGACTTTTCCGAACTTGACAAAATATTTTAACCGTTCACAGACAGATACGGTTAATTATTAATTTCTCAATCTGTATTACAATAACCTATCCCATCAAATGAACAATTTCGCACAAAATCGATGATTGACGGTATGATAAATGTCCACAATTTATAATATAATTTCAATACTTTTTACGCGAACCTTGCGCGATTTTACGTACAAATTTGACATGATTTTTACGGGAATTGTGGCGAAAGTTTCAACTCAACACAACATTTTCAACAATTTGACCAACTTTGCCCCACGTTGGGCGCCATATGAGACCGATGTATTTTCTTACATCACACCTGCCGCGGCCGTGGTCCATCGGCTGGCAAGGCTCTTTTAAACGACATAAAATTACAATTCAATTGGGCGCCAGCTAGTACAAGTACTAACAAAAAAAACATCGGCCAGCAGGAGGACGAGAAATGGGTCCAGTTGGCGGGACCAGAATTTAGCAGAGTTAAGGATAAATTGTAAGGATCACGTGCCGCAGAATAAAAGCATAACGAGGGACTTACGTTTGCCCTGACAATTCATGGGTATCTCCATTTATTTCGTCTCCCTTCAATGGTTTATTACAGGCGTATTCGTTTTCCTTGGGCTGTTTGACAAAATGCAGGCCTTGGGGTAGCCGGATCTGCTCTCACAATTATTCTCGGTTGCCGGACTCGCACGCACACGAAATATTACAATTTATAATTTCACTTAATCATAAATGTACAGACAATTAATTCGCGGATTACAATATCGAGTTTTACAGCTAAAGGTCGTTGTGTACGGGTCAAGTGTCGGGCGTCGATTCCCTGAGCTTTTCATGAAATCTTGCCACCTCGAAAATTGCGAGAGTGGGGCAAAACGAAAGGGGCGACTCCTGGCACCTTACTAGCCGTAAGATCCTTACGGGAAATGTGCGTGCTGACTTCAATTGTCGCAACGCGCGACATTTGAGCAACCTGGACGGGTTTTACTCGAGCGAACGAGTCGAGGACGATACTTTCCTGTCTCAATATATATATATATTATGGATAAACAATTCCCGGAAATCTGGCCCTGAAAATTCCCCCTCACAACCTTGAACGATGACATATTCTGTAACCCCCGACACCCCCCTCCAAAGGTCATCGAGAACCTTCTAGAACATTCGAGAAGCTTCGCGATGACGTCATCGCATCGATGAATTATTATCATTATCACTAAATCAACTGCGTAGTTTATTATTATCATTATTATTATTATGATATATATATTGAGACGTTTCGCGATTTTAGCGAAAGCCTTCTTTTCGTTTTCGGGGATTCGTGTACGCGAATATCCCGGAAAACGAAGGAACACGGCGATTTACTTGCCGTGTGTTAAAATAGGGTTTTCCCGTAGCCTCCTGAAGGACGATGTACGAATTTGGAGCCAGAAATGATGAAAGGATTTTAGGTGTTTTTTGGGAGATGCCTCAGTGGTTTTGAGGGTCGCAGAGACGCCTATTATAATCCGTCATCATCGGCATTTGGTATTTCGGATTATTATGAGATGAAATTGGGTTACAGTAACAAAGAGGATTGTTAGTGTGTTAATCGGTTGATTTTAGTAAGGTTAGTCCGGTGTGGTGACGTTTTACACGGAGCTGGAACGGTCGGCGAGAAGCGCTGTCGTCGTGGAGCGACAAGGATGGGAAGAATACGGTGAGGTCGCACACGATGTTTAGAGGCGCTGACTCTCTCTCATGCTCTTTCTCTCTCTCACTCGCGCTCACACAGAGGTCTTGTTGAAGCAGCGGGATAGGAAGGTGCGTGGTCTATCTGCACACGATGTTTAGAGGCGCGGATTCTCTCACTCACTCTTTCTCTCTTGCTCGCACTCGCACAGTCCGCGAGCGTCGTCGTATACGCGTGTGGCCGAGTCGGGATCGCTTCTGGAAACAGAAGGCGACACCGTTGGATTGACAATTATTGTAGTTATGAGGCGTTATATCCGGTTGGCACGTTGCCAAATGCAACTAAGCGCACGGGTGCCATGCCGTGTCGCTCACGCGCTAGAGGATCTAGCGTTATAATAATGCGCGAGCTCGAAGGAGAATTGTTCTCTCCGAGAGCGCATAGCGGGGCCGTCCGGAAGGGACGGCTGACCTCCTCGGTGCCAGGCGAGGAGGACCAATAACCAGTGAAGCTGGTTATAGAAGTTCCTCGTGTGCAGCGAAGCGCGATCGGCACTTCACGGACACTCCGAGTCTTTGTGCGTGTAATACGTAGTATGGCGATCGATCGTCCTAAGGGCGATCGATCGGATGTTATTAAGTATTCCCTGACTAGCAATCACCACGACGACTTTATTTCCGAGGTCGGACTTCCAGCGCAATGCTGGGGCTTCCCAAGGAAATAGAGTATCTAACCCGAAGCTGAGGTCGTTCTAGGATGGGACCAGGGCTACGGCCGCAAGGCCTCCATCCGGTGATCCGAGGTTTCGGATGACGGTGACTCCACGTAATATGATGAGTAATTTGCGATAGAGTGCCGCTCCGGCTCGTGCACGCCCTTATATAGCCCCAGGCCCGTCAGGAGAAATTCCATTTCTCTTGCGGATCCGGAGGACTAGGTAGGGAATCACGCCGCCGAGGAACACTCCGATGGTGGGGTGACAGCGTTGGTGATTTTGAGGACTTTCGCACACTATAGCCACTTCGAGGGATAAATTATATCTGATTGTTCCTCTCTAGGATATTAGGCGCACATTAGTCATGAAGAGGCGTCGTGAGGAATTTAGGGCGCACTCTTAACTGATAGGAGTGGTTAAGCCACGAGAATCGCGAGATGTACTACTATAGGCGGGGACTCCCGTGTGTCCGCGGTGGTCTTGCTCCTTGCGATGGGCGGAGCCCCTTGCGAGGTGTCGCGGGCTAGCCCCAATTCTTAGCGCAAGTGACCTGCCCGGCCGGCGGCATGGACGGTCGCTCCGAACGCTGGCCAGAATCCGCAAGTATCTGGTAAACGGGTAGATACTATCGTATTCTGTGTGACGGTGGCTTACGTGGACAGCCGAACCGTCACAATATATATATATATATATATATATATATATATATATATATATATATATATATATATATCCCAAGGTCATCGAGAACCTTCTAGAACATTCGAGAAGATTCGCGACATCCCCCCCTCCGCCCCCCTCTACCCGCACCCCCCTCGCCCACATTTGGTCCAGAACCCGTGTTGTATATCTACTGACGGCGACCATCCTTTGTCGCAGCCAAGATGCAGAGATTGGTTTAGACGCTTCAAAAATAATGATTTTGATGTTGAAGACGAAGAACGCTCTGGCGCACCGAAAAAGTTTGGAGATGCAGAATTGGAGGCATTACTTCATGAAGACTGCTAGCTGAACTGAATCATTAGGAGCTGATCACACAACAGTTTTGAATCATTTGAAAGCACTAGGAATCATTCAAAAGCAGGGATATTGGGTGCCGTACGAGTTGAAGCCAAGAGACGTCGACCGGCGGCTTTTCACGTGTGAACAGCTGCTTCAACAGCAGAAAAGGAAACGTTTTTTGCATCGTACTGGCTATGAAAAATGGATACATTACGATAACCCTAAGCGTGAGCCCGGCCGTGCAACAACATCGTCGGCAAAGCCGAATATCCATGGTTCCAAGTTTCTGCTTTGCATTTGGTGGGATCAGCTGGGTGTAGTTTATCATAAGCCCGTCAAACTGAACGAAACCATCACAGGAGATCGCTATCGATTAAAATTGATGCGTTTGATCGGAGCATTGAAAGAAAAACGGCCGCTATACTAACAGAGACACGACAAAGTGATTTTGCAGCATGACAATGCTCGGCCACATGTTGCAAAATCGGTGAAAACCTATTTGGAAAAGTTTAAATGGGGAGGCCTACCCCACCCACCGTATTCACCAGACATTGCCCCTTCCGACTATCACTTGTTCCGATCGATGGCACATGGCCTGGCTGAGCAGCACTTCTGTTCCTATGACAATGCGAAAAAAATTATCGACTCTTGGATAGTCTCAAAAGACGTGTCGCTTTCCCGACGTGGAATTAAAATACTGCTAGAAAGATGGGCAAAAGTAGTGGCTGGCCATGGACAATACTTTCAGTGACATGTTTATTTTCCTAATAAAAAAAATAAAGCATCAATTTTCACGAAAAACAGCGGAAACTTATTCAACATGACAATTGAGCAAAAACTATTCATAATACTATTATCGCACTTATGCTGTGGATGCCATTTCCCAGGTTTCTACTAGTTCAAATATCTTAAGGCACAACATCACTGTGACCCCCTATTTTTTTGCCATTTTCCAAGAATTTTTTTTTGTGGGAAAAAAAAGTTATTCGAAAAATCTTTTTTTGTTTTGTTCGTTGTTTATTGAAGATACATAAAAAAAAAAATTTCAAATTTTTCACGCCCCATGGTGACGCTGGGGAAGCTCCCGCGTCAGGTACTGTTGCCTCTGCAGTGGTTCGCGGCACGCAGCAGAACTCTCTTCAAAGTCGATCTGAAAAAAAATACCGAGTGTTTTCGTTAATAATATGATATTTTGAAGAGAAGTACATAGGAATTTGAAAAAATATTGATTTTTAAAAAATAGGCACGCTTTTGAAATTAAAGGACGATTTTCGAGCAAAATTTCTCGTCGAAAATAGGCTATAACTTTTTTTATTATTGAGATATCAAAAAAATCCTATGTACTTCTTTAGATAATCTAGTTTTATTGATGCAGTCCAAATTTGAAGTCGATCGGATAAAAATTGCTCGAGTTCTGCTGCGTGCCGCACTCAAAAAAGTGGTTTTGAGAAAAACGCGTTCAAAGTTTTAGGTTTGTTAATTTATGCTATAAAATGGAAAAAAAAATTTACCTTTAATCAGCGATGCCGGCACCATATAGCTGGCCTTCAAGAAGCAAATCATTGTCCCTAGCATCGTTTCTCGAACTCGTAGAGGCTCTTCTTGCCTCTTTTGCAGCGTTTGTGAGCGAGCGCTCTGCCAGCTCGATCCGCGCTGCGTCGGTTTCAACGCAAAAATTGAAACAATTTGGGCCGATAGTTATCCCCAACGTCTCCAAAACTTTCATGAGGCTTCTCAGGCCATCATTGAATAATAATACCGCGATATCAGCTGCAATATCGACGATTTCTTTGCTCCCGGACTGACACTTGGGGGCTATTGCCCAAACTGATTTGTTGTAGCTTTCGATGTTGTTTTGCGTGAAGCCGCCCAGACAACGCTGCAGCAAATCGTCTCTGCTCAAATTTATATATCCCGGTATACCTGCCGACCCTGAGGCGCGCAGCTGCGCGGGACCCCGAGCGTCACGGAGAGCTGCACCGCTCCACAAAATATTCAATATCTCCGAAAATAATTATTATTTCGACCTGGGTCCAACGGCATCTTAATCTTAAATGTATTTTAGATTTTTCTAGATGGTTTTCAAAAAATCGATTTTTTGAAGCCGTCACAATGGTGTTGTCCCTTAAAATATTTTACTCTGCAAAATATGAATTTGAAATTATACCCGTATAGTTTCTTGAAACGTATTTGAAACGTATTGAAAATGATGGTGATACGTATATTGAACGTATCACCATCCTTTGCATTCAAGCTAAAGAAATAAGGATTTCTTCTTTTTGAAAGAAGAAGTGAAATCTCTTTTAAAATATTTCAAAAAGTTCAAAAAGCACGCCAAGCATTAAAAAATCCTCTAAAGAAGATTGCTATTCGGTTTACCTTATAAACAATTATGTTTATAAGGTTATGTTGTTTTAATTCAAGCAATGGTTTTATTATATATATATTTTTACTGAATAAGTAGTTTCAAAAATATGAAATTATTGGTGCAATAGCCAAGTATAATGTACGTATAATGCAAGCATGTATACAAAAAATGTTGCTCACAACGTTGTTGAATCTTCAAAATAATCTTATTAAAAATGTTCTATTTTTATTCAAAAAATCAGATTATTATACGATAACATAAAAGTGATATCACCATTTTTTAAAAATACAAAGCATGAACCGCACAAGTATACCGAAAATGCGGTACAAGGATGTGGCGGGCACGGTTGAGAAAAAAATCTGGGCTACCGATTTCGACTACCAAGTACTCAGCTCCCAGGCTTAATTAAGTAATTAGCAGGCCTAATGAAGTAATTTGCAGTTTTTATGGTAAATAGCATTTTATCTTGCAAAAATCGATAGTTGAAGCTTTAAACGGGTTTTTCTCGAAATGAGATTTTTCAAATTTGCTGACACTGCTGACATTAAAATTTACTGACACTCTTGAATATATTTACTCTACAATGACGTCGGATATTTTTGATTGGATGAAAATTGACGATTTGGCATTGAAAAAAACGACCATTTTATAGGCAAGAAAACAGACTTTTTTTCTTAACTACGCCATTATGTTATATTTTGATGTTTTTCGAAAATCCTACGTCATTGTACAGGAAATACCTTCCAGTTTAATGACATTTTTTCCTTTTTCGGTTTCAACTACTCAATCGGCCGAAATCATGTCAGCAGTAGAGGAATTTTTTTTTGACGCCTCTGAAGGCAGCGCATAAGTCTTGGATCTCAATATTTTTCTATCAAAAAATATGTAATATAGGTCAAATATAACCAAATATATTCTTAATTTTTCGAAACATTCAATTCAGTACTTTTCTTCCAAAAGCCCCTTAAAATAATAAAATGTATTAGTCAGATGTTGGCGATCGGAGATAGTACTTTTTAGATCATGGCAATGTACTCGTTCTGGACAGGGAATTTTGCATTATTGTATTTGAAAGAAGAAGACAAATTATTCCCCAACCTCTTGACATAACCACATTTAACACTTCGTTAGGCTAAATTGGTTATGTAAATTTTAATCAAATGAATGATCAATTGAAGTACTGATCATGTCAGTGGTGTGCCCTTTAGATCTCGCAAACCTAAATTCTCATTTGTTTCAAATCATCAAAAAAATTAGATACAAATCTGAATGTTCTACTTCATCATATATATATTACAGATTACATTAAATATATTTTGGCCGCTGACTGGCGGCCTGTGCGATGTTAAGATGTAAAAAAATATAGGTATTATGTGACAAAAGTAATTTATACAGATCATAGGAATGGAAAATGCTATATTTTTCCGATCTTTTTCTTCTGAACCATGCACGTCAAGACCTTGCATAACATTTCCAGTGTACTTGTGTGGTTCATACGTTGTATTTTTCGATAATGGTGATATCAATTTTTTGTTATAATAATGGAATCTTTTCAGTAAAAATAAAACATTTTCAGTAAGATTTTTTCTAAGGTTTGTGTACAACATTTTTTGTTCACTTGCATAATATATACATTGTACTTGGCTATTTTATAAATCATTAAATTTTTTTGTACAATTCATTAATGAAAAAACGCATCAAAACCATTATTTTAATTTAAACAAATGATGATTATTTTCTCGGTAAACTATAGGATTTCATATGGTGAAACGAACAACAATGTTCTTGAGGAATTTTTTTGTTACATACTGTTTTAACTTTCTAAAACTTTTCTATATACTTCCATTTAGTGAAATTACTTATTTTCAACGAATGTTGTTGTTCTATTCGTTGGAACAGTAATAAACGTCAAATGGGGAGCTTAATTTTTTTTCTGAATTTCACGATTTAACTGTTGATTACTTTTTCATCGAAGAAAGAGAGAAAGGACCATTATAATCCACAAATCCTATTCTTCCGGTCGTTTGTTCAGGTTCGCGACGAACTTTACCGCCAATTATACTCAGACGTTCTTATCACTCGTGTATCATATCCGGTCATCCGAATCCGTTAAACGCATCGATAACGCGGTCATCCGAACGTAATTTCAACATTTCATACTCGTTATTTTTATTGTGATCTGATCGCTCTTCTAATAGAATTTGCGCCGTTCGAACGTTATACAAAAGCCTATAAAAATTTGCGTGTTTTCCCATGTGCACGAATACGAATTGTTGAATATCATTTTATTTGAAATGTATCAGAGTTCGCGCTCCGATATTATATCAAATCGGAACAGAAAGGATAAGAAAATTAGTCTGAGTTATGTGTATGTTCCAATTTAATATGGGATTTTGCTAAAACTTGCAATTGCGTGCTTAATGTTGGGCGCGGAAGCCCATCACAAAGTACTATGATGCCAACTAATTCAGGGCGGCAGTGCAATCACACATCCCGTGGGTAATTCGAATGGATTTTATGGCCATTTGTCACTGTTGTAAAATACCTACGAGCATACCACCGCTGACGAATCGCGCATTCTTGCTTCCAATATATTCTAATCGAAATGTTTCAGGATAATTACGGCGCCGACAAAAGCTCTCTCTCTCTCTCTCTCTCTCTCTCTCTCTCTCTCTCTCCTCTTTCTTCTTTTCTCTCTCTGATTATGTTACTCCTCGGTCGGACGTTGATGAGGGCGCCAAAGTGCAAGTTAAACTCTCCGAATCGAGTAATACATTATTCGCCGTAGGTAGCATAAAAGAGAGAGAGAGAGAGAGAGAGAGAGAGAGGCTTGAGGAGGAGACAAAAGAAAACGAAAGAGCTCCTTTGATGAAGTCTCTATATCTGACGGGGTCGGGTACCCTCTGTGCAGGAGCTTACGGAGGGGGAGTGTCAGGAGCTTACGAAGCGAAACGAAAATTGGCTCTGGTTACAAAGCCAATTTACGATCTATTCCCGAGATCGTTTTGCAAATACATTATTTTCCTTCGGCAAAAGGAAAACTCGTCCAGTGTACTAGACGAGGTACTTTATCTGATGGGAAAATCAATTTACTGGCGACCACACATATTTTCCTTTTCATTCAAAAAAAGTATTCCTAATAAAATGTGAAACAGCGTAATTGAACAAGTTTACCGTTCTATTCGCGTTTCAATATTTATTTGATCTTTAGCTGTTACGTTGACGTACAAATATTAGCTCGGGCGATTTTCGAACTGGTTGCCAATATACTAGTTGAAACACTGACCGTCTTAGTAAAGCGTGAAAATAACTAATTATTGTATATTAATGATCCTTCGTATGATACTGACCTTAATGGCCTTAAACGACTTTGACCTCCTAATATTTTTTACGCGGCTTGAGGTGCTCCACAAGATGGTTGATAAAAAATGTATCATTCCATTTAAAAAAGTGGAGTTGACTTCAGCGCCTCCACCGATAAAAAATAGGGTGGTCCAGTATGACGGCCTTCTCGAACACTAAAACGTTTGTCTGAAAGATTTTTGGATATGATCAATAGTTTGAGTGCTATTGCTCTGTAACACTTTATGTGGCTCACCCTGTATTTTGGGAGTACAAATAAATCTCCGCCGTTTGACAAAAGATGGCCCCACCAGGAGGTTATGGTTAAAATTATCAGATGCAAAACGTCATATCGCAAGGTTGGATATCTGGCAAGACCATAACCTTGAAATATTCGCGATTTTGTATCAGGTTCACATAATTTTTTTCGTGCGGAAATGTTGAGTTTTGAGCCGAATAAGCGTCATTTGCGGCAACTCTTGCATTTGGCACGAATCTCCCTTCAATAATGCTTCCAATTCCACGTCTTCGTTTCGACCTTCCGCTACGTTCTTTGGCTACGACATAAACTCACCGTTCTTAAACTTTTGAAACCACTCACGACAACTTCTCTAACTTAAAGCAGCCTCACCATATCCTTCTACAAGTAATCGATGCACCTCAACTGCAGATTTCTTCAACTTGAGAAGTAAAGAAGAGTTATAAAGTTCCCGCAAATGAAGCTTATTCGGCTCAAAACTCGACATTTTGGCACGAAAAAATGTGATGCTGATAAAAAATCGCTAATATTTCAAGGTTATGGTTTTGACAGATCTCCAACTTTACGATATGACGTTTTACATCTCACAATTTCAACCATAACCTCCTGGTGGGCCATCTTTTGTCATACAACGGAGACTTATTTGTACTCCCTATATATAAAATATATATATAATTAATAGACACGAAATGCAATCTTGAATTCGATACGACGCACAGTGGTCCCAAATACCGAAAAGCCGGCCAAAAGTCAAAAACGTATTCAATTCGGGTGAAAGTCTGTAGTCGGGGGTTTTCGGGCTCGCTGATTACGAATTCGAAGTCAAAATAATAAAAAAATGGCGGATCCAATACGGTGGATTTTTTTTCAAAAACGTATTCAATTGGTGTCAAAGTCTGGACTCGGGGTTTTTCGGCGTCGCTCATTACGAATTCGAAGTCAAAATTTATGAAAACAAAATTGCTTATAAGATACGGCGGAAAATTTCTTCAAACACGTATTCAATTTGGGTGAAAGTCAGTACTCGGGGATTTTTGGGGTCGCTGACTAAGGATTCAAAGTCAAATTTCGAAGAAAAAGATCGCGGCTCCAGTATAGCTAAAAAATGACGCCATGGCGAATAATCATTAAATTTCTTTCAAATTTCCTGCACAGAGATTTTCGAGGTCACTGATTAAGAATAAATGAAAATATTACCAAAAAAAAAAATGGTGGATTCGATGTGGACTGCTACTTTCTGGAACGTCAATTCGATTTGCACGAAATTCTTTTTTTAGAAGTCTTCAACGTTGGTGATAATGAATATGAAGTCAAATTTTGAGAATTATAATCGTGAATAAATTAAATGGAAAATGTATTGACAGTTAACATTTGAAGATTTGGGAAGAAGAGGACTGGAATACAGTAATTAATCATTATTACAATGACAACGAACATTTATAACATATTTCGTTCATTCTTTCATTTCTAATTGATATAATTTTAGCAACTCTTACAATTAATTGCTGTCCTGTGACTTGTCATCATCGTCAGATGCATCGCTCGTATTATTTGAAAAATCTGAGTTGGTTCTGTAACTGAAGGTGGACTCATTAGTTTAACCGCGAATGGGAATAACGATCTTAGTTTCTTTGGAGGAAGTTTTCGCAAGCTGGATATTATTCGATCTGACGTTACTAAAAGTCTACAAAAATGTCTTCCATGTTTTTAATGCGGTCACATTTTTGTGAAAAATCTTCTCGGAATCTTTTAATATGCTTGTTACATGATTCCTGAGCTCCTTCAGACATTTGTCCGATAGGAAATAACGAAGATTCTACAATTCCGTGCCCGTGAATAAGAATTTGATGTACTGTTGTTGGCATCAAGTGCCACGAATAGAGTTCAACAAATTTTTGTGTAATCTCTTCAGTATATTTCCAAACTTTGGGTATATTGATTTCGAAACCACAAGAAATTACCTGCAATACAACATGAAATCGCTTTATCTATTCATCATCAACTCCCGTTATCGAAACGGAAGTTTCAAAATTTTCGAAAAATTCCGAGCTGTATTCCCGTCATTTGAACTTCTATATTCATTCCGGTTGATCATCAATAAGCCCTAATCAGTCACGAAAACCTTGGTTTATATATTTTTTTCTTCCAGCAACATTTTTTTATCCTCTTTGCGCCCTTGCCACTTTTGTTTTTCTAATTTTTAAGCTACATGCAAGCAACATTTTAAAAAAACCGTATCCAAACATGCAGCGACGATATTCCGAATTCGAAGCGATCTTTATTTATCGGCCTTTGCAACATCTTATCGATATCATTAAATTTTTTGGACGTAGCACCACAACGGTAGCAACGCATACTTGACGATGTATTCGTAATAGAATTACAAACTTTACCATCTATCATTGTGAACACAAGTTTGAAATTGATGTTAATTTTTTTCCGCCCATTACAG
Source organism: Ophion slaviceki (assembly GCA_944452715.1). Taxonomy (NCBI): domain Eukaryota; kingdom Metazoa; phylum Arthropoda; class Insecta; order Hymenoptera; family Ichneumonidae; genus Ophion; species Ophion slaviceki. The sequence goes on along the minus strand of OX101785.1, from coordinate 42,078,175 downwards.
TTTGAAAGGGCATAAGGTTTCTCTCTTGTGCATCGATACAATCAACTTCTGCCCTAGTTGCTTCGGCAGTTTTGTACAAGTATTCAATTTTAATTGGGCGAAATAATCTTGGCGACGAAGGACGTGGATTTTTTCAAATAAGCACGTGTGTCGACTTTATCAAAGATTTGCAAGGGAGCAAGTGGAATAAATAAAATGTTGGCATCCGATTTATTGCCGTCTCCATCGTTAAATTGTTTTTTGTAAGTACGTTGACCAGAAGTGTTATCGCATCCCCATTTGCACATCAATTCTGAAATACCAACTTTGTTTTCAGGCAGACCTCTAATAACGTCCGATTGTACCATTAATATTGTTCCAGCTGTATGATTTAGTAATGCTTGGAGTCTAAGTGTGGCTCCACTTTCAGTTACAGAAAGTTCTGACTTGACAGGGTAACACTTTTTTTTAGAATCCAATACACATCCATAAGGTGGGTATAATTTCCATTTTTTTCACGCTTACAGAACTTGTTAATTGGTATTGACTTTTGGTAATTCGACCTTCTACTACAAGTGATAATACTTCGTTGCCTGACAGCACATCTTCAGAAACGCGTAATATAGATTTCCGGCACTGTGATGCTTTTGACGGACTGCCTTCTGTAACATCTCTAATTACATTTGAAGCATGTAAATTTCCAGAAGCCCGGAGACCCATTTGTGTAGCGTAGGCCACTTCGTAGATGGTGTGTCCTTTTCGAACCTTTTCTGTCCTTCATTTTGACCGGCCACTCAAATCGTCCCAGCTTGTGGAAGGATGCCCCATTGTGTTTTCCGTGGAAGTCTTCGAACCTTCATTTTCAATTGTGAAAGACACAGGAACGTTGAGCCACTCGTCGAATTTTTGGAACAATTTGATTTCGTTCCTGCTCTCTTGTTGCCACCTCTTTTTTAATTCCAATACCAATCGACCCATGTCATATTTCAGACTTTCCGGCAAAATATATGGATGCTTCTATTTTTTGACACCTCCATTTCAACAATGTCAGTGACCACGTTTCATATTTCCGTTCCATTCCAATTTGATTTCGTTCCTGCTCTCTTGTTGCGACCTCTTTTTTAATTCCTATACCAATCGACCCATGTCATATTTCAGACTTTCCGGCAAAATATATGGATGCTTCTATTTTTTGACACCTCCATTTCAACAATGTCAGTGACCACGTTTCATATTTCCGTTCAATTCCGATTTCGAAAACATGAAAATTAATTTTTTTCGTGGAAGAAATTTCTTCGGTATTAGCCCGAGAGTTAACTTTTCGCGATTTTACACGCGTCTGAACTCTGTGTTATTTTCGACGCGCGACGAGTCAACAACGCGACGCTCACGAACGGAATGTGTTCCCAAGTCAGGTAGGGACACTTCTGTCACGTCCTGAAGAGACGTGAGCATATATTTTTTTACGTTTCCCTCTTTGTAGCCTACGCCTAGCGCATTAGCTCGGAATGAGGGTGAAAAGGGGTAGTGCTTGGGTAAAAAATGGGGTGACGCAATTATCCGATTAAGGAATAAGTGGACAGACTCAAATTCCATCGACTCGGGGTTTATTGGAATTAACCAATTTAGTTAAGTCGATTAAATTTACTAATTTAATTTTTAAAATTTTTAAATTTACTTATTAACAGAAAATATACATGAAATATTTCGCTTACATTTGTCGATGCGCCGTGAGTACAATGGTTGGAGATACGGAGGGTCGAATTGGGCCTTCGCAGGTAGGCCGGACCACTCGGTTGTGTACGCTCGGTTACGGGTTTAGCGAA